>JAJTUV010003627.1:0-52005 GCA_021653895.1 Mastomys natalensis | reverse complement strand
AAATGATAGGAGGAAAGGAACCTTGAATAGTACAACTGAAGTGTAAAATCTTATCTAATTTGAATGCTTTAAAAGGCAATGGTAAGAGTTTTCCAAAAATTTTGGGACAAAATATTGGACACAAGGAGCATTTTTGTCTTTGTTAAATAGAAAAGGGGATGCCATTAGTAAATCGGTTTTTGTAAGGTTTTCAAGATGATATTACAAAAGGAGAAAAATGAATAAGAGTTACTAAACAAAACAAATTAGTAGTGTGTCTAAACATGAGAGAAATTTAATATTAAAAAATGACAAACAAAGACATGACAAAGCCAGGCAATGGTGACACACACTGGTATTCGCAGTCGGGAAAGGCCAAAAAGAAAAAAAATAAATTTTAAAAGCTCTGGGCCTTTTGATACATAGTAAAACCCTGTCTGAAGGTAGGGGAAAAATTAAAATTAAATGGGAATGGCAACAGTCAACACGGTTTCACAAAAAAAAATGGTAAGGAAAACAGAATAAAAACTGATGATGTCACTTGTTTTTAAAAAAACACCAACTAAGCAAACTCATGTGTGTTATCAAATACTTTCCTTCACATTATTCCTCAAACCAATTGAGTTGTGCAAAAGAAAAGTTTAAAAATCAGGGCAAAGTGTCAGGCAGTGGTGGTACACACCTTTAGCCCCAGCATCGGAGGCAAAGGCAAAGCAGATCTCCAGGGGTTAGGACCAGCATGGTCTACAGAGTGGGTTCCAAAAGAGCCAGGATGTCACAAAGTACCCTGTCTAAAAACAATAAAATCAGGAAAAGTGGCACTTCCACCATAGTATCAAAAAAGAAAAAAAAAAAAAAAAAAAAACGGGGTCATGTGAGAACACCCACAATGAAAGGCCCCTTTCAAAACATAGAATACACACACACACATGAAACCCACACACACACACACACACACGCAAACACAAAGTTGTTTTAAACTACCCTTGAATGATTATAGGAGATGAAAAAAACTGTGGTTAAAAAACATTGTAATTCTTTTTCTGGCCACATAGATGAATTTCCCTAAGATCGGGAAAACAAAACTAATTTAATCTGTTTCTCACAGAGCCATGGCAACAGCAAGTGCATCCTGAAGGGGGCTCAGTAAGAAGCAGAGGAGGCACAGTCTCCAGGAGATGCTGACAGAAGTGGGACTGTCTGTGACTACGGGGATCCCTTTTAAGCTTCGGGAAAGGGCCCTAGGTGTGACCTTGCCCAGGCCTTACAATTTTTAGACAGAAGGCCCTCCAAAGCTGAAGCCCCCAGGTACAACACACATGGGAGAAAAGGGCTTGGAGAAGGATGCTTGCCCTCTCACAGCCCAAATCGTGCTGCGAGCTGCAGGAGACCCCAGAGGAGATGTAAAGAACGGCAGAGGCAGGCAGGACAGCCACTGAAGGCTCTGAAATCTTGCAGTAAGAAGGGAAGCACAGAGAAAGAAGAGGGAGTGAGGAAAAAAAAGTAGAGCTGAGGCAAGCAATGGGGGACCCCTGAGGGGGTCGGGCCCAGGCCTGAAGTGCCCCTTTAAAAGATATCATGAAATAATGGAGAGGAATCTCACTACAGGGAAACAGACGGGGTCCAGTCAAAACCTCTCAGATAGGGACCTGGTAAGAAAGGGGCATCTGGAGGGCTGGCCTTGCGGATTTTAAAGACCAGCCCCAAAAAGGAAGCTATTCAGAAGAGAGAAGAGCTACTCAGTGTCCCTAAGAGTTCTCACTTGTTGGCCAGAAATGGCACATGGATGGGAAACAAACAAATTTTTCATCTTTTTCAAGAAAAAGCCTGTATACACAGATATAGAGAGGCTGGGTTTCAGTTCAAACTCCTTTGGGGTTTTAAAGGCGAAGGTTGTGAACTTAGTCTAGAAGCTGTATGATTACAAAAAAACAGACAGAATCTGAGGATACCACCAATCATATTCGAGCAATCATTTTTTCTGTTCGCTAAGTTCAGCTCCATCCATTGGCCACTGCCATTTTCACATAAATCATCTTCAGTCTCCAAGGCTGCTCTCAGGAACTAAAATGTTTGAAGAACTCCTGGAGCAGATACACCCCCCTATGGAATCCCCTTACTGAGGCACAGGGTTGAAAACTTTTCAACAAGTTTGGCTCTCATGCAAAACCAGGCCCATTCACCTTGGGGGAATCTACTGCGGGGAAAGCCATTACAGAAGGTTTCAAAGTGAGCAATTGATGATGTAAAGCAGCAAGCAGAAGAGTCTTTGAATAGTTATATAAGGGGCACTACTGTGGCTTTGGACTTAAAGTTTTTTACAAATGTTAAAATATGGCAGACTCACATCAAAAAGCGTCTGACGGGAAAACTCATCAAAACTTTCAAAACCAAAGGGTGCAATTTACCCTGTAGCCCGGGGAGGTGGACCAGTGAAGCAGATGAATTCGCCCAGTGGGACAGCGGGTTTTTGTAGCTAGCAATCAACCTGGTCTGTCATTGATAGGAGACTCCAGTTAGTACCTATTTGGGGACATCATCTTGTTTGTCACAGAACTGATTTTAAGGACGCCCTTCAAGTGGTTTAAGTGCCTAAAAGACAAACTCCATGACTCTGAATGGAGTCGCTGCCCAGATTCAAGAAGGAGAGAAAAATTTTCTTATCTTAGAAAAGAGCTAAACTTTTCCTAGAGGATGTGAAATGCTGGGAGGTTTCAGATCCTGGAAAAAACAGTTAGTAAGTTAATAGATTTTATGCAAACATCGAGTCAAAAATAAAAAGTTACAACATTTGGGATTAATACATGCCTCAAGATTGGGACTGCAGAATTTTTTTAATAAACACTGTCAACTTCTGCAAAAAATTCACCACTTATAAAACTAATTTATTAAATCTCAGTTGTGCGGGCCTTCTAGAACCTCATGTTCTACAAAGTGACAAACTTTCCTCAGGCACAATCCATCATAGAGTGGATCAATCGTCAGGTCAGAGGAAGAGCAAGTCAAAATACCTCATTTTCTGAATTCATTAAGACCTTAAGAAAACCCACAAAAACCTGATGGAAGTGAATTTCAAAAGTGAGACTCAGAAACAGTGGAAGAAGTGAAAAGATCGGCTACATATGAGGTCACCACAGCTCTCAGCTCCTTCTTGAAGTACTCAGAGAAAACAGACCAGCCAGACATGCAGCTGCTGCACTCTCCATTGCAGTGGTGCAGGCTATCAATCGGTAAAACAGTATTTTTCAGCATCTTCTGGGTGGTGATGGAGTTGAACTTCCTCTTGGATCAAATGCAAAGTTACCAACACAAATACCTAGAGCTTAAAATATTTGCAATTACAGAGCAGGCATTCTGGTGCTCACATCTCTAGAGCCACGATTGAAATCACGGGTACTTCTACAGAAGAGAAAGGACAGCGTTTGAATTGATTAAAACACATATGGGGGAAATTGTTGTCTGAAGAAGTTGCACATGTTTTCACAAAACATGGAGCACATCATGATTGGGAAACTCTGGAGAATGATTAAGATTAATCATTGATGGGGGACTATAAAGCCACCACTTCTTACAAATGATGAGGTAAAAAAAATTGCAAGTCTCTGCCATGAAAAGCAACAGAACTTATAAACAACAAAGTAATGAAAACAACACAAAGGAAATGATAGGAAAATGGACTTTCCTAGACTTGCTCCAACGTCTAGGCTAGACATTACTATCAAAAAGGATGAGCAGAGCTGACTTTCATCTCATCATAAGACCTCTGTGTACAATTCACAGCCAAGATCTGAAAAGGAGCTCCCATTCTATTTCTACAAAAGCTATTGATGTTGGATTATGGATTGAGACATTGTCTTAAAGATGATGAAACCATAAAAAAACCGATCTCTGTAGGTTCTTCCAATCAAGAAAATGAAAATTTTGATCCATATATGAAATTGTACTTGAAGGGAATGACAGTCTAGCTATCTTCAGCCACTGAGTACCTGGCCCACATTTCACCATGGATATCCAGATGGCCATTTTTACACTGTGCAGATGACCTTACCGCACGCAATATATTTTGTCCAAATTTCTATTTGTCAATTGCACTCCCCCTTGTGGATGCCAAATCCCAACACTGCTAAGTGGAATTCATCTCTGGTCTTCAGACAAATTAGGAAATGTTGGCAAGAATCAAGTGAGTCACCGCAAGACAAGAGTTACACTCACAATAATAAGGCAGATGTGCGTGTCTCTACCCCATTGTGTCCTTCATTAGAGTTGGAATGCCTCTCTGCTTCCAAATCTCAGATCATGAACTCTTCCTCAGTAAACGGAAACTATGTTTTTTTTCACAGACACTGCGAGGAAGCGCAAACACTGTCTCTTGATGGAGGGGTGGTAGAAAATCTGTGGTTCTGTCTGGAGGCTCGCTGGTGCTTCTTTGACAGTGTTCTGACCTTCACCAATCTTTCATGGAGATGCCAAGGAACATAGCCAACAACTCAGCTTCCTGCAAGATGTCTCTTCTTCATTGTGTCCTCCTGTCAGCTTCTGATAACAACAAAGAAAATCAAAAGCTTGTCAGACACCTCTGTCAGTCATCAACACCTTTGATCTGGCTTGATGATGACAAAGAAACGACCATAGCAAATAATTTTGGTAAAAGAATGAGAATTGGCATCAAGAACAGAAATGAGGCAGAATTAACAGAGGAGCTCACCAATGCCATCAAACGTTTGCTAGAGCTCTCTAATACTGCTCTCAGTTTGGAGGACTGTTCACAGACAGCTCGAAAACAGGATTCCTAGTTGATGAAGACCAAAGAGACTGCAAGGAAGCTAAAGAAAAGGCACAGACTATTAATGGCCTCCTGAAGGAATTCAAGTTATCTCAGACAAAAGAAAATTACTACCCCTTCAAGGACAACTTGGCACCTTTGGTGTAAGAAAGACAAAGAGTTCTATCATCTGAAAGAAAAGGGGAACCGGAGCATTCAACAACATAAGAGTGAGATAGAAACAGATAAAAGAATAATTCGACGTCGGCAATTAGAAAAAGCCTTTCCTCTTAATGATTTAATGCACTCTGTTCTCGAAATCTCCAACACTATCAGAAACCCACAACAAACTCTACATTTTGCAGTGGCTGACTCTATTTTTTGACAACCTGACTATAGAACACCTGGTAAAGTTACATGAAAAGCGGAGATCTTTGTGGTTAATGGGTACAAAGAGGAAAAGCAAAGAGCACAGAAGAGCAGCTCCCTGACACTCTGGCAAAAAGCAGATAGAAGCCATCTCACAGAGATTCAGGACTGTACTTTAGGATTGAGCACCTTCTCCGAGAAGTTGGCCAGATCTATGAAGCTCTGGAAGAAACTTCCTCCTCTAGAGATAGCCTTTTTCTCTGCCTCCCTCAAATTGCTGCAGATCTGATGATAGCTGGTGTTCCCATTGAGCTGATGGACGGGGATGCTTCTATGTGCCTCTAAAGTGGGTAGCAGCTATTTTTGACAAGATCTCAGAGAAAGTTGGAGACAAAAGGCTGTTTGTTCTCTCTGTCCTTGGCCTGCAGAGCTCAGGGAAAATCTACTCTGCTGAATGCCCTGTTTGGGCTGCAGTTCACAGTCAGTGCAGGCAGGTGTACCAAGGGGGCCTACATGCAACTCCTGAAGGTGGAAGAGAACATTCGCAGAAGAACTTGTCTTTAATTTTGTGCTTGTTATAGACACAGAAGGACTTCGGGCTCCAGAACTCAACAATAAATCTCAGAATTGGGACCATGAATTGCAACATTAGTCATTGGTCTTGGAAACTTAACTTGATCAATATTTTGGAGAGAATCCATCTGAGATTCAGGACATCCTACAAATAGCTGTTCAAGCATTTCTTAGAATGAAACAAGTAAAAATCTCCCCCAGTTGCTTCTTTGTCCATCAGAATGTGGGAGAAGTTACAGCAAAAGACCAAACTATGGAAGGACGAAGGAGACTGGAGCAGAGACTGGATGAAATGACAGCACTGGCTGCTGAGTGGAAGAATGCTCAAACATAACCCGCTTCAGTGATGTAATTAAGTTTGATGCCAATAGTCATGTCTATTACTTTGCTCACCTTTGGGATGGTAATCCACCAATGGCCCCCCAATCCTCGCTATAGCTACAATGTCCAGGAACTAAGGAATGCAATCTTTTGGACTGCCCAGCAGGAAACTAGGGGAAGGATTTTGAAAATCTCAGATGTAAAATTTCGAGTTCAAGATTTGTGGAAAGCTCTCATCACTGAAAACTTCATTTTCAGTTTCAGGAACACCCAAGAGGTTGTTGCCATGAGCAAACTGGAAACCATGTATAACCACTGGACCTGGGAGCTGAGGAGTCATGTGCTAGACTTACACAATCAGCTTAACAATCAGATTCAAAATGGGAAAATCCTGACACTCACATCCAACTTACTGGAGGATCCACTTAGCAAGAAATATACAACCATCAAACAGAATTTGACAAATATTTTTGAAGAAGACCCAGATAGTGAAATACTGATTCAATGGAAAACAAATTTTGAACATAAGCTACTAATCCTTAAAGATTCACTTATTTCAGACACCAGAAGGAAATGCAATGAACGTATCAGTTTAAAAAAACCAAGAAATACTAGATAACCAAAAGTCACAATATGAAAATGAATTGTTAGAGAAGAGCCAAAGGTTAGCTTTAAGTGTGAAGGGTAAGGAATTAAGTGATGAAGAGTTGCATGAGAAATTCAGTCAGCTTTGGACAAAATGGATCTACAGTGTGTCTTCGAATGTTCCTCGTGTCACAGAGCCTGACATTGATTTGGATGCTGAAAATATACTTCTTGAATATTTCAAGAAGGACAAAAATATTGTGGAAAGACTCAAAAGAAAGTCTGTAGAACCGTTTGAAATCATGTATGACAAACATATCCAAATGAAAAGACATCATCTTATAATGACAAAGAGTTTAGAAGCCCATCATAAAGAATCTATCATTAAAATTACTAACAACATTTATTTAAAGTTTTCCAAAAAACTTGAAAATATTCGGAAACAAAAGCATGATTACAGTCAGAATTACTTTCATGAAATTCTGAGGATCATAGAAAATGAGCTGAAATCTGAAACTCTGTGCAGACTACACATTTACCAGAGACTACAGCATTGACTTATCCTTGTACTTATTCCAAAGAGCATCCAAGAGTTTCAAGGAAATGCACAAGGCATTCAAGAGTGCGAATGACCCTGTGAACTATCTGGAGAGAAAGAAAGATGCTTTCTTTATGAGTTTTAAGATCTCCTGCCAAGGTGCCACCTCTATCACATCCTTTGTTGACTTTCTATGGCTCAAGCTCACTCCTGCTATCTCTGCCACCATATGGGAAATGATGGGTCCTAAAGTCGCTGGAGACATGCGAGCCACCTGCCCTGAATTCAATGGAAACAGAGCTAACTTGGAGAAACATATTCTTACTCTCTAGCAGAAGAAGAAAATTTTGATAAATACTGGCAATACCTTCATCATCCTGAATCATTTTTCAGTGATTACATTAAGATACCACATTACAAGATACTGTTCAGAAGAAGAAAGTAAAAAAATAAAAACTTTTTAAAAATAATTTTAGGTGACATCAAGAATATCATCCTGTCTGCCATTCATGAGTCCACAGCAGTAGCTAAAGATAAAGGCAGCACTGCATCTGGCTGGCTGGATTTGTTTTGTGACCATCTAGGGAGCAACCTGATCTTCCCAAGAAGAGACCTGGTAAGCATTGAGCACCAGGAGATAATGGATACTGAGTTTCTCAAAGAAGCCATGAGTGTAGCTTTGGATCCTGCAATGAAGAAAGTAGAAGAGGACTGTTCAAGTAAGCCCATGGATGAAATGATTGCTGACATTGAAAAAATTCTCTCTGAACATCTCTGTGGCTGCTGGAAACAGTGTCCTTTTTGTTATGCAATTTGTACAAACACCATTCCTCAACATGACGGAGACCACAGTGTGCCATTCCACCGTCCTCAGGCTGTCAGTGGTTGTATTTGGCATAAAACAGACTACTTCAACATTGATTGCTGTACCAGTTTAGTAGCAAGTGATTGTTTGTTTCATTTTCCTGATGACCAAGAGTGGTACCCATACAAGAAATACCGAGAAGCAGGAGGGGATTTTGCCACATGGAGCATCACCCCAGACTCATCTACCCAGCCATATTGGAAATGGTTTGTCTGTCATTTCAGATCACAGCTAGAAGAGAAATATGGGAAAAAATTTACAAACAAAGGTGGTATTCCACATTTATGGACCATAATCACAAAGCAAGATGTCTTAGATGACTTAAAAAAATATTAATTGCCACAAACAGAACACTAGACAGGCCACAGAAATTTTGCTTTAATCAAAGGAGCTTAATGGAGAACACCATGCAGGAGGAGCTGCAGTAGACAGATGAACTTACTTGAGATGGCCCACTCTATTGGACAATTTTCCTGCAAATCAATATGAAGCTAATCTTTCATAAAATAAGATTGTTTAGATGAGTTAATGATTTTATAGAATTCCTGATTTGATTTAAATAGTTTTAGGGAGTTAGAGTAAATGATAGAAAGTTTAAGGAGATGGCTTAAGTTGTTTTGCCAGATAGATATAGAAAGGTTAGAATTAAGAGCAGAAAGTGCCCCTCCCTTGTAGAATAGTGACAGCTGCATACAGTGAGCTTTCATGCATTGCAAGTATGTAATTTTGCTTGGAAGAGGAAAATAGGCTTGGGACAAGTTAATGCTCAAAACATTCATTCTAGGTTGTGTCTGCATTCCTGGATTTTGTGATCTAGAGATATAGTCACAGGTTTTGGTGTGCAGAATAAAAGGGCAAGGTAATGAACAAAGAGTAAATAATTCTATTATGAGTATAGGATAGATAATAGATGATTAGCCAGTCAGGCTGAACAAGACTTCAAAAATAAGATGTAAGCTAGATTATTTGTTTCTTTCGTAAATACACATTGGTCATCATCTAAGCATAGGGAAAACTTGATACTATAGACTTGGCTTGCTCAAACTTTGTTAATAAATGACGAAAGAATTATGGCTTATGGGGTTACTATGGAGAAAAAGATAGATGAAAGAAAGATAAGAAATGTTTAGTTAGGTATGAGTTTTGAAAGAGGAATACATAATCAATAACCCTGTTGTAATTTCCTCTTGTGTGATGATTTTTTTCTGTTTTTGAAGAACATGGGTTTTAGTGATTGTTTTTAGAAATTTGTAACGTGTGGCTATGAGGTAATCTTTTCTTACATAGAGAACTTTGTCTTAGATGGTGTTAAAAGGCTAAGAGAAAAATGAAGTTGTTGGAACTCACTTGTTGGAGCTTGCTTCATCCACCACGTGTGTGAGCAGGTGCCTGCTTTAACATCGTCACCCCACCCCACATGCCCTCCTTGGATCATTGATGTAGCTAGTCTTCAACATCCTAATATCAATTTATGTTGCATTATAAATGAAATAAGTAAAAATAAAATAGTTTCTATTACAAGACTTGAAGATTTTCTTCTAAAATGATTTTATTTCTCTCTGATTTGATATCTCCTGCTTTATCCATATGTAATAAATACGTTAATGTTATATTGCTTTGGCTTTTGTCTGCTTGTTTATTTTGATTTTGGTTGTTTTCTGGTTTTGTTCTTTTGGGAGGGTATTGTTCTCATGTGTTTCTTATTTTTTGTTTTTTTATTGTATGTTTGTGTGTTTGTTTGAAAGAAATAAAAAATAATAATAGTAAAATTGTGTTGGTAGGAAAATGGAGAGAACCTGAAAGGAATTGGGAGTGAGGGAAAATGTATTCAAAATATAGCATATGAACCCCTCAGAGCTCGCAGAGACTGAGCCACCAACCATACATGTGCTGGTCTGTGGCACTCGGGCACACATGTAGCAGAGGACTGCCTTGTCTGGCTTCAGTGGGAGAGGATGCACCTAATCCTGCAGAGCCTCAACACATGAGGGTGGGGGGATGCTGGTGGGGGATGAGGTGGTGGTGTGTGGGTGAGTGGGGGACCACCCCCTAAGGGGCAAAGATGAGGGGAATAGGCTGAAGTTCTCGGGGGCTGGGAACCAGAAAAGGGGACATTTGGAATATAAATAAATAAAATAATTAAATAATTTTAACAAATGAGGGGGAAAAAAAGAAAAATATTTTCAATAAAATGAACATAAAAGTTAAAGCCTGGTATTATATATAGGTCTGAGAAGGAATCATTTCTGAACGTAAATTATATTTATATCAGGTAAAAAGTAAGTGGAGGAGGGGCTATGAAGTTCGTGATGGTTTGCGTATGCTCGGTCCAGGGAGTGGTACTATTAGAAGGTGTGGTCCCTTTGGAGAAGGTGTGGCCTTGCTGGAGTAGATGTGTCAATGTGGGTGTGGGCTATCAGACCACTTCTAGCTGCCTGGAAATCAGTCTTCTCTTAGAGGACAGTAGATAAAGATGTAGACCTCTCAGCTTCTCCTGCACCATGCCTGCCTGGAAGCTGTCATGTTCCTGCCTTGATGATACTAAACTGAACCTCTGAACCTATAAGCCAATCCCAATTAAATGTTGTTTTCATAAGGATTGCCTTGGTCATGGTGTCTGTTCACAGCAGTAAAACCATAACTAAGACAATGTTTAACAATGATTGTGAATTTTGACATGATCTACAGTCACCTAGGAGACAAGTCTATAGGTACACCAGTGATAGAGATTTTTAGATTGGTTAGTCTATGTCCATGAAAGATGACAATGATTAGATTAATGGAGGTAGAACGACTGTCCCTAGCTGGGAAGCACCATTCCCTGGGCTGAAGTCCTAGACTGCATAAAAAGGAGACAGTGCCTTGAGCACAGAGCATTCACTGCTCTCCCTTTGTTTGGAAATACATTGCTCAAGCTCCTGCCTCTACAACTTCTCCCCACCCTGACTCAAACCAGGAACTGAAACTATTCTTCCTTCAGTTGACTTTGTCCAGTATTTTGTCCCAGAAATAAGCAATGTTACCTAATCAGAGTAGGCTCTTAGGATAAAATAACCAAAAGCTACTTACAGAAGAAAAAGATGGTTTTGACCAAGGTTCCAGAAGTCTAAGAATCCATCACAGTGGGAAGCATAGCAACAAGAAGCAGGAGCAAGAAGCTGAGAGGTCACATCTCAACTGCACAAAGGAAATAGAGAGGGCACACTGTAAGCCCATGGTCTATAAACTCCTGAGCCTGATTCCAGTGTTATACTTCCCACAGCAAAGCTACATAGGTCTGAGAAGAAATGAGGTATGTCCTAAAAATTTATATACCCCCACAAACAGTGTAACCTATTGGGGACAAACCACTGAAATATATAAGCCTATGGGCCACTTCTCATCAAAATCACAATATTCAACTCCTGACCCCCAATAAGGCTCATGGCCATATCAAAATGCAAAATGCATTTAGTTCAACATTTACAAATCCTCAGTACTATTTAATAGTCTCAACACTGATGAAAACTCCAAAGTCCAAAGACAAATCTGAGACTTGAGGGAAACTCCTAACTGTGGCACCATGAACAATCATATAATATAAATAAAAGTTTTTAAAAAGAATTACATATTTCCAACAATAGCAGAATATATGTTCCCATTTCAAAATGGAGATGAGGGTATATTAAGGCAAGAGTAAAGGAAAGCAAACAGAAAACCAGCAGGGAAAATATCAAGTACTGTATTGTACCATGTCTAGTGTATAAAAAGTGTAGGTATATTTAGTTTCAAAGAATGTTGATGTATCCAGCCCTCCAGCTTTGCTGCCTACAACACACAGTTCTCACTTATTCTTTTCCCACTCTCTGTATGTGGCTCCCCTTGGCAGATATCTCATGCCTCAGATATCTTCAAGATTGGGAACATGTAGTATATATTTTTAGAGGAAGAGTCACATCAATTCTTATAGTGAATCCAACAGTTTGCACTCCCACAAGCAATAAAAGTGTTCCCCTTTCCCTGAATCCTCACCAGCATTTGTTGTGATTTGTATTTTGACTTTGGCCATTCAGACTATCTTAAAATGAAATTCAAAGTAGATTTATTTTACATTTCCCTGACAGTTAAGAATATTGAATATTTAAAAACTATATCTTGGTCATTTATATTTCTTTTTCTAAGAACTCTATTTAGCTCCATACCCCATTTTGCAATGGGGTTGTTTTCTTGGTGTTTAGTGTTTTAATGCTTTATATATTCTAGACAGTAACCCTTTGTCAGATGCGAAATTGATGAAAACTTTCCCTTCTTTTTTTTTTTTTTACCATCATGATGGTGTTCTTTGTTATGCAGAAACTTTTTAGTCTCAAAAGGTCCTGATTGTCAATTTTGATCTTAATGTCTGTGATACTGTCCCCGCCCGTTCTGCTCCACATTTGGGGACCACTGTGTCTCGGTCCATTTGGGTCAGGGTCTAGCAAGAGACAGAGTGGGGATGGAGGGGCAAGAGACATGAAGAATGGAGACAAGACAGAGAGTCTGTTCAAGTCCCGTTTATTGAAAGAAAATCGTGGGTATTTATAAGTTTTACCATGTGCATTGCCGCCATGGACAACCAGGGAAACACAGCTGAAGGCACTATGCCATGTGCCTTGAAGTCATGGATAAGCAGGAGAACACAGCAAACAAGATGTTTATCAGAGTGTGATCAGCTGTTGAGGGCTGTTGAAAAACAAGTCTCTTGTCAGGGTATATGGCTTGAAATGGCTGCAAAGATGACAGCAGCTTTCCACTAGGAGTCAGCTCCCAACATGATACCACAGTCATTGTTCATAATGTCCTTTCTTGTGTCTATAAGTTGAAGTGCATTTTCTACTTTCTCCTCTGTTGGAATCAGATTATGAGGTTGTGCTGATTAAATATTTTTCACTTGACACTATGGTTGTATTTGAAACTCAGGAAAGAATTTCAATTGAGAATTGCATGTTTCATATTTGCCTGTGGGTGTCTGTCTATGGGGCATTTTCTTAAATAATGATTGATATAGGTAGACCCACCTACTATTATCATTGTCATTCCAGGACTAGTGATCATAAATTGTATAAGAAAACAACTGAGCAAGCCACAAGATAAAAAATAACACTCCTCCATGGTTTTGCTTTAGTTCTTCCTTTTAAGCTCCTGCTTAATTTGTTGAGTAATGGGCTGTGATGAGAAATTGTAAGCCCAAAAAACTGGTTCCTTTCCATGTTAGTTTCATTCAGTGTTTTATCACAACAACAGAGAAGCAAACTAGGACACAGCTTTTTTCTTTTTAATTTTTTAATTAGATACTTAATTTATTTACACTTATTTTATTTCCTTTCCCATTTTCCCCTCTGCAAACCCCCCTAATGCCATCCCCACGTACCTTGCTTCTATGAGGGTGCTCCCCCACCCACCCACTCACACCTCACTGTCCTAGCATTCATCTACACTGGGGCAAAAAGCTTTCACAGGACCAAGAGCCTCTTCTCCCATTGATGCCAGATAAGGCCCCTTCAGCTCCTTCAATTCTTCCCCAACTCCTCCGTTGGAGTCCCCAAGCTCAGTCCGATGGTTGGTTTCGAGCATCCACATCTGTACTGGTCAGGATCTGGCGGAGCCTCTTAGGAGACAGCTGTATCAGGCTCCTGTCAGCAAGCACTTCTTGGCACCAGCAATAGTGTCTGGATTTGGTGTCTGCATGTTTGCTGGATCCCCAGGTTGGGTGGTTTCTGGATGGCCTTTCCTTCTGTCTCTGCCCCACTCTTTTCCCCCTGTATTTTATTTAGACAGGAGCAATTCTGGATTAAAATTTTGGAGATGGGTGAGTGGCCCCATCCCTCAACTTGGGAACCATGCCTAACCTCTGGATATGGTCTTGACAGGTTCTCCCTCCCTTTTGTGGGGTATGTCAGCTAATGTCATCCCCATGGGGTCCTGGGAGGCTCTTGCTTTCCTGGGATCTGAGACTTTCTGGTTGCTACAACCAGTTCCCCATCCCCCATTTGCTACACACCACTTTTCAGTTTCCTAACCTTCTGTACATCTCCTCCATCTCCTCCCATACCTAATTCTTCCCCTCTTCATCCCCTTCTTATCTTCCTCCCAAGTCCCTCCCACCCTCTACTTCCCTTGATAATTTTGTTCCCCTTCTAAGTAGGACGGAAGCATTCACTCTTTGTTCTTCCTTCCTCTTGAGCTTCATGTGGTCCATGAGTTGTATCATGAGTATTCCACACTCTTTGCCTAATATCCACTTATCACTGAATATGTACCATATGTGTTCTTTTGTGACTGAGTTACCTCACTCAGGATGGTATTTTCTAGATCCATCCATTTGCCTTTGAATTTCATGAAGTCATTGTTTTTAATAGCTGAGTAGTATTCCATTGTGTAAATGTACCACATTTTCTGTATCCATTCCTCTGTTGAGGGACATCTGGATTCTTTCCAGCTTCTGGCTATTATAAATAAGGCTGCTATGAGCATAGTGGAGCTTGTGTCATTAATATATGTTGGAGCATCTTCTGGGAAAATGCCCAGGAAGGGTATAGCTGGATCCTCAGGTAGTACTATGTCCAATTTTCTGAGGAACAATCCAAAATGATTTTCAGAGTGGCTGTACCAGCTTGTAATCCCACCAGCAATAAAAGAGGTTTCCTCTTTCTCCAAATCCTCACCAGCATCTGCTGTCACCTGGGTTTTTGATCTTAGCTATTCTAACTGGGTTGAGGTGGAATCTCAGGGTAGTTTTGATTTGCATTTCCCTGTTGACTAAGGATGTTGAACATTTCTTTAACTTGTCATGATCCTAACTTTAAATAAAGGCTAGGATACTAATAACTTTTTCATTCACTTATGATTTCTATATTTCTTCTTTTGAGTTGATTTGCTCACTTATATTGTAAAATGTTTGGGGTTTTTATATGTTTAGAAACAAATTACCTTCATGTAAACATTTAGCAAACATTTTTGTCATATCATACATAGGCTGTCTCTTCATTTGGTTGTTTCTGTCACTGCAGAAATTTTTAGTTTGATATAATAGTATTTGTCAGTTCTTGCAATTATTTCATGAACTATTGAACTTATCTTCAGAAAGTGCTTGCCACTGAACTATTTTTCCTATGTGGCTTTTGGTATCACAGCCATTTTCATTATATAATTTCTACTGATCCAATAGCACGAGATCTTTCCATTTTCTAATGGCCTTAATTTCTTTCTTTGTTATTTTAAAGTTTTCATTATAAAGGCCATTTGTCTCTTTATATGGGTTTATTACTATCTATTTTATCTTTTTGCTATGTTAGTAATGGATGAGATTTTTTGTACTGATTATGTCTCTCAGCAAGTTCACTATAGTTATATAGAAAAAGGAAAGAAAGGACAAAAGAAAGAAAGAAAAAAAGAAAGAAACTAAGTATTTTTTTCATCTTCGATTAATTGTGGTATTATCTCTTTTATTTAGTTCGAATGAAGGTGTGGCAATTTTGTTTATTTTTGCAAAGAATCTATTTGTTGTTTCATTGATTTTACATTGAACTTTTAGTCTTCATGTTACTAATTTTCTGCCCTATTTTTTCTTTCTTTTTATCTACTGTTTTAGTGTTTGATTAGTTGTTTTCTTCAAAGTTGAGGTATACAAAGAAGGGGAGGCAACATTTGGAATATAAATAAATAAAATTAATTAATAATAAAGAAAATAAATACTGAACTCCTTCACTTCTCTTATTGCTCTAGCTAAGACTTGAAGTTATGGAATATGGCTTAGGTATGGAATAGATATGGAGAGAATAGACAGCTATGTCTTATATCTGCTTTTAGTGGAATTGCTTTGAGTTTCTCTCCATTTTAGTTGATGTTGACTATGGGCTTGCTGTAAATTCCCTTTATTATGGTGAAGTATGTTCCTTGTACCCCTACTCTCTCCAGGATTTCTTTCATAAAGAGAAAAATAAAATAATAACTTAATGGTAATTTATTGTTTTCACTCACACCATATCACAATGGTGTGAGCACAAGTCTGTAGTTCATATTTTTGATCAATGATTGATGTGGGAGAGCCCAGTTCACTGTGGATGGTGCCACCGTTGGGCTGGTGGCCCTAGAAGCTATAAAAAGGCAGACAAAGCAAGCCATAAGAAGCTAGCCAGTAAGCAGGTTTCCACAGCTTGTTTCAGTTCCTCTCATGAATTCCTGCCCTGATGTCCCTCAGTGGAAGACAGTAATCTATGATGTGAATTGACTCCTTTTTCCCCAAATTGCTTTTGGTCATGGTGATTATACAGCAATAGAAAAATCCTAACTTCCCAAGAGGGTAGCAGGCTTGATTATTGCTCGTATAACAGCTTTAATTTCATTCATTGCTAGCACCACTGCTTCTGCAATAGCATTGTCACAAGTAGTTAAGACTATTTTTGTTAACCATCTAGCAAAAAATGTTACTATTCTATTGAGTATACAAAAGGATTTATATAGGTATCTGGAACAATGAATGATGCTCTATAACTCATTCAAATTATCTGAAGGAGGTTCAGAGTTCAAGAGTTAGGAGCCATCCCAAGTGTCATGACAAATATCATTGGAGTAGTGATACTTTTAAAATTCACAATGATTGTCATTAGAATTAGAAAAAAAGTTTAAAGGCACCTGTAGGATATTTGGCATAATCCTAACACCTCTCTGGGTGTGTTAACTTTGCATAGTGAGATTATGAATTTAAAGAATGCTGCTCTGTTGACCTTTGATGCTGCAGATAATGCCAATAAAATTTTCCATGGCCTGAGGTCAGTATTTCCATTTTGGTCAAACCTCAGGAATGGCATAGATAGCTTGATCAGGCTAGCCCTTCTTGTATTCCTGCCCATCGTGTTAAAGCTTATCTTTAACAATATCAACATGTTGGAAGCCAAAGTACATGGCTTGAACCTGAAAATGGACCCCTCCCCCAGACAGAGTTATTAAATTAACAGGCTAGCAAGCCAAGGATGGGTAAGATTCTGCACAGAGCCTTACCAAACTAAGACATAAGTGCATTGCCTTTGATAATGCATATTCCATGATGGGTAAGGAAGGCATCTTGTCAGAACGACCTAAGATAGGCTCAATCTTGTTAATGAAATAAAAAAGGGGGATAGGTGGAAAGCCTTTGGGGCTGCTTAGCAAGAAGTTGACATGGGCCAAGGACAAGGAAATGGGCTGCTTGGCAGGATTATGACATTGGCTAAGGACAAGGAAGTAGGCTTCAAGCAGGAATCTGACATTAGACTAGAACAAAGATGTAATTTCAGGTAGGAATCTAAATCATAGGCTTCAACAAAGAAGCAATCTCAGGCAAGAATCTAAATATTAGGCTAGAACAAAGAAGTAATTTCAGACAGCAATCTAAATTTTAGGCTAGAACAAGGAAGTAGGCTTTAAACATGAAAATGACTTTGGTCTAGGACAAGGAAGTTGGCTCAGATATTTTGGTCATCCTGATAAGTCCTTAGAAACAATGATCATGGAATGTTCACATAATTGGGTTTAATGCCTTGCTTGTTCTTTGACTATTTGTGTTTATTGTATTGCCTGTTCCTTGACTATTTGTATCTATTGTATTGCTAAACCCTCAATCTAGAAATAACCTTAATACATGCATGTAATTAAAATGGTATAAAAGCAAAAAGGAGGAGGGGAGATGGGATAAGGGATTCTAGGGAGGAGAAATGGGGAAAGGGGATGACATCTGAAAAGTAAGTAAATTAAATATGCAATAAAAGAAAAAAATAGAAAAGTTAAGATTCCTATAGATACAAAGAAATAAAAAACTGATTTGCCTTAATCCTAATGTTGGCCTCAATTACCATATGTAAATAGGATCTCCTAAAATACCAAAGACATGCAAATAAAATATACAGAAATGGTTTCATTTTTCTGCTAAGGTCACATTTACTATGAATACTCTTTTTTTTTTCAACCTACTTAGAAACAATATCTGTGGGACTGGTTCCTGGTGGGGTCCCAGGAGAATCTTCGAAGGTGGGTGTGAAAGGCGGCTGCCTCTGCCCATCAGTGGTTCAGAGGGATGGAGCGCTGGCAGAGGAAGTCCCTGCTGCCGCTGCTGCTGCCTGCCACCTCTGCCGCCAGTAGCGGCAGCGGAGAATCGGAGAATCGAAAAGTGTTACAGCTCTTTGAAAGGTGTTACAGCTCTTTGAAGCAGCGGAGAAGTGGAAAGTGTTACATCTCTTTGAAGTGCCTTGGTGAGGCACCAGCTGGCGGCGAAGAGGGGAGAGACTGCGACAGAAGCTCTCAGGCAACAGGATGAATCTCGTGCACCTTTACTTTTGAGTCGGGCCCATATATTATATACAGTTTGAGGTGTGTTAAGGTCTAGCCGCAGGTAGGCAGCAGGTAACCCCCTATTGGCTTGCACTGAGAGCTTGGGAATGCCTCATCTGCATGATGGTGCTATTCCTATGTGACTGATGGCCACAAACCTCTCTGTGGGAGGGAATGTGGAGGGCTGAAGCGGGGGCAGCCAGGCCTGGGAAGAGCTTGAACGCCTCTGTCCCAGCAGATATATCCGGGGTGACGGGGTTCTGAAAGCTCATTCAACCAGATACCTGAATTTCTACAGCTCACTGCCCCACAAATGTCTACTTTTCTTCCCTTTTCAGCATAACACAAACCTTTGTAAGACCCATCCAATTCCCCCACAGACATTATCTAATACTCTGAAGAATTCTAGTGGTAGAACAAAGTAGCATGAAGTAAGGAAGGGAAACAAGTAGCTTTGAATCCTTGAGAAATATCTTTTTGTGTATGTGTGATAGAACAAATTGAGCTTTCACAGAGAGGAACTTCATAATAATAAACAACTCTGACCAGGCATAGTGATACATGCCTTAGTATCTTAGACACATTCCTTAGTGTAAGAAACAGGGGCATTTTTCTGAGCATCTGCAAGACAATCTGATTTCATATTGTGACAGTTAATATTGATTATCAATCTCACAGTATCTAAGATACAAAGAGACAAGTGTCTGGTCATGTCCATGAGGGATTTTCTAGATTAGGATAATTAAAGTAGAAGGACCCACCCTAAAGTGGCCATCTCATGGATGGCCTTCTGGGCTGAATAAAAAGAAGAAAGCAAGCTGAACACTAGCATTCTCTATCCCTTTCCTGATCAAAATGAAATGTGACCAACTACCTGGGACTCCTCCAGCATGACTTCCTTGCCATGATGGGCTGTGCTCCCTTGAACTGCAAGGAGAACTAAAGCTTCTTCCTTTAGAAGGTTTCTGTCAGGTGTTTTGCCACAGCACAAGCAGATGAATAAGCATCTCTACTTCTTTTTTTCTGACCTATTTTCAAAATATGTCATAATTTTAATCATTCCTGTGGTTAACTACAGTGATCTTTCCATTTCAGGTCAGTAACTGCTGGTCCATCATTTCTTTAGGATTCAGCTTCACAAAATGGAATGCAGTTGGGAAGAATTCCTTCCTAACATCCTTGAAGACCTTACAGAGGAAGAGATGGGAAAGTTTAAATAGCAACTGAAAAATATAGCTCTTGCTAAAGACTATAGCCACATTAAAGGAGATACTCTGCAGAAGGCAAACACGGCGGCACTACTAGCTGAAACTGATCCAGCACTATGGGGAGGAATACTCCAAGATGTTCTCATAGCCATACGCCAACGAAATCTGGCAGAAATGAAAATTTCAAAAATAGGAAAATGTGAGTCTTGAAGGAATCCATCCCTCTCATTGCTAGACATGTTTAAGACACCCCCTGAAATCATTCTATTGTGAATATTTCAAGAGATGTTGCCAGCATCACATAGAAAGGGAACTGTGTTTTGAGATGCTTTTAAAATAATAATCTAAAGCTAGTGAGTCAGCTCAGTGGTCAAATACTTGCCACACAAGACTAAAAACCTAAACTCAATCCCTGGAACTCCTGTAAAGATAGAAAACAACAACAAACAAACAGCTCCCTTAAATTGTCCTCTGACTTCCAGATGTACACATGACATAGACAACACATCATCATCAACAACATCTATTTAAAATAGTAATAATAATAAGCTGAAATTCATATACTATAAAACAATTTTAAAAGGAACAATTTAATCATTTAAACATTTAGTACACTCATGATATGGTTTATTACTCTAAACCACAGAACTCAGTAAGGAGTATCTCCTGGCTCCTCACTCTCTACTTCTTCCAGATACTAGAAACCACTAATGTTATATGTCTATGTATTTATATGTTGTAGATACTTTATCCAAATGGTATGTGTGTAAAATTCTTTGACTTTTTTAATTCTTCACTTTTGAGCTTCATTCTTGCAATGAGTAATATTAATTTGTATATATTTATAACACTTGATTTTTCCACTGAACTGCTAATGCATATTTAAGTTGCTTATACCTTTTGTCTATTAGGAATAGTGTTATTATTAATATGCCCTTACAAGTACTTCCTAGAGTACCTGTGTTCTAGTCTTTTGGGCAAACATTTAGAAGTGGAACTTCTAATATATATTATTTTGCTAGTGCTATGGCTCAATGGCTCACAGAAGTAGAAGGAGAGAACTGACTCCACAAAGCATGACTTCAATACATGCATAGTGGTACACATCTTCCCCCTGTCCACTAAGAGTAAATAAAATACTTTTTTTAAAAAAAGTTATATCTATGTGTGTATATGTGTTTGTGTGTGTGTGTGTGTGTGTGTGTGTGTGTGTGTGTGTGTGTGTGTTTAATATTTTAAGGAAACATCAAACTTTTCTACAGAGGCTGGACCATTTTGGATTCCCTATAGCTATGAGCAAATTTTCTGATTTTTTTTTTTTTACCACTTCTCTAGCATCTGTTATTTTCCAACTTTTTGATTATAGGAATTCTATATGAAATGTAAAGTGGTACCTCATTGTAGTTTGATTTGCAACAGCATTTTGTGTACTCAATGGCCTCTTTTATGATTTTTTTGGACAAATGTCTATTGAAATCCTTTGCTTATTTTTTATTTTTTTTCTTCCACCTAAGTGACAATTCCATTTTTATTAAAGCCAGTAGAGAATGCCTGCAGTGGGTGAGGAAGGACAGAGACACATTTCCACAAATGGGTTGTTTCAAGACTTTTGTTTGTTTGCTCTCAAATTGTAAGAGTTTCTTAAGTATTTTAAACATTATACCATCATAAGAAAGTTTGAAAATATTGTCTCTCTTCCCATACGTTACCTTTTCACACTGTGATTCTGTTTCCTTTACCGTGCAGAGGCTTTTAATTTGAAATAGGCTTATTTGGTGATGAAGATGGTGGTGGTGATGGTGATGATAATGATGGTGATGATTATCAAATTGTTATTATTATTATTGTGTTTTTATGCCTCACATCCCTAATCTCATGAGATTGTTACTCATATTTCCTAATCACTCTTATAAAAATAAAGCATTCATATATTTTCTTGGGTCATAACTGAGAAATAGTAATGTCAAATTTATTTAGGTTAAGGTGCTTGAGTTAAAAAGATTTATAGATAGGAAAAGACTATTTATACTTTATTAATTGAAAAATTAATGAACATTATTTTACCCCTAAAGCTGAAACATCCGTGGGAAAGTCTAGAAAAAAGCCAAACAAGAGAAAACAAGACAGTGAAACAAAACCAGATGAAGCTAAATGGCCAAAGGTGTGTAATCAACTCTGGGCCAAGTATGTCTACTCTAAAAATATCCAGATCATAAAGATGTCCAAAATCTCAGGAGTTTGTGGAAAACTGTATCCTACAATATACCAGAGTCATTCTGTGTCTGTACCAATGTGCTTCCAAAGAGTTAGATCTGGAAGAGAACCAAGTCCTAAAGAAATCTAGCTCTCTGTTCATTTCTGAGTGCTTATGTGCTTGGTGCTCCATTTTCCTGAGCCATTTTTCTCTAAAAATGGTTTATCCAAAGGATGAAACTCAATTCATAACTCAGTTAAAGGTTACAGAATAAAATTCTATTCATTTTCCTTACTAATCCCAGGGTTTTTTTTTTTTTATTCAGTACCTATGTTCAAGATCACCTTAATGTTACCTTAATGTATACAACTTTCATGCAAGTTTGCCTTGGCTCATCTGTTTCTAGGAATCCTCAAACTGTCTGAGAATAATCCAGATCCTTTAAGGATAATAATATACAGAATATGTGTTAAATATCTATATTGTAGTGGGTTTCTCTTCACTTCTTTTCAGATTCCATTTTATTCCCAAGAACTTTAACAAAGCAAGAAAGTAATCTTCCAACAAACCCAAAAGAAGATAGCTACACAAACATAATTCCACATCTAATAACAAAAATAACAGGAAGCAACAATCATTTTTCCTTAATATCGCTTAACATCAATAGACTCAATTCCACAATAAAAAGACGCAGACAAACAGACTGGATACATAAACAGGACCCAGATTTTGCTGCATACAGGAAATGCACATCAGTGACAAAAGTAGACACTACCTCAGAGTAAAAGATGGAAAACAATTTTCCAAGCAAATGGTCCCAAGAAACAAGCTGGAGTAGACATTCTAATATCAAGTAAAATCGACTTTCAACCAAAAGTTGTCAAAAAAGGTAAGGAAGGACATTTCATACTCATCAAAGGAAAATCTACTAAGATGAACTCTCAATTCTGAACATCTATGCTCCAAATGCAAGGGCACCCACATTCATAAAAGAAATTTTATTAAAGCTCAAAGCACACATTGCACCTCACACAATAATAGTGGGAGATTTCAACACCCCACTCTCAGAAATGGACAGATCATGGAAACAGAAACTAAACAGAGACACAGTGAAATTAACAGAAGTTATGAACAAATGGATTTAACAGACATCTATAGAACATTTCATCCTAAAACAAAAAAATATACATTTTCTCAGCACCTCATGGTACCTTCTCCAAAATAGACCATATAATTGGTCACGAAACAGGCCTCAACAGATTAAAAAAAAAGATTGAAATAATCCCTTGCATCCTATCAAATCACCATGGACTAAGGCTGGTCTTTAATAATGACAAAAACAATGGAAAGCCCACATACACATGGAAACTGAGCAACGCTCTACTCAATGATAACTTGGTCAAGGAAGAAATAAAGAAAGAAATTAAAGAATTTTAAGAATTTAATGAAAGTGAAGGCTTGTCATACCAAAAGTTATAGGACACAATGAAAGCAGTGCTAAGAGGAAAACTCATAACATTTTTAAATCTGATACATCAGTTAAGTAGTCTTTCTTTCCCTTTGAGTCCCTGGAAATCTAAGCATTACATTTTCTGTTACAAGTGCATTTTGAATTTGTTGTAATTATGACTTCACTTGCACAATAGTGCAGTCTGGCTAACCATATACTCATATATGGTTATATATAAAACATATATAAACAAACGATATTTAAAATTCTTAGTTTTAAGACTTTCAATGCTGAGTTCTGAATTATGTTTCATCCCTTGGTCAAAAAATTACCTAATAGAAAATGAGCTACATTTTGTAAATTGTTAATATAGTCATTCATGCATAAATTATAATCTTAAATAAACCTTTTTATCATAGAGTGGTAACAAACATTTTCACTATTTCTGTTTGTTTCAAAAATTAATTATTTCAATGAAACCAAATGGATCTACTACTCATCCTGCAAAACCTCAAACAATCAATGATACAGAGAAACAAGTAAAACTCAATGCTTTTATGACTTCATCCAGTAACTTAATCTAGAGTGCTATTATGCCAAGAAGACGACCAAAGTCAATTTTCAAATAAGATCTCCTTCCTTGGCATTCAACCTACTGCTGAAAGGGAGCTACTATATTGTTTTCTGGAGAAGCTATTGGCATTGGATTATAATTTAAGATTCCTTGTTTACAGAAAGACAATTTCTAATCTGTCCCAGGCAGTGACTCAGAAAGAAATTTGTCAAGATTTGGGGAATTTTCATGATTAAAGAAGGACATTCAGCCACAGTACCAACTTACATTCACCCAACGTACATCCAAATGGCAATTTTCCACTGTGCCAATGCAATTTATTTTAAACCAAACTTTCCATTATCAATTTGCTCTCCCATTTTTGGTAACCAATCCCCACAATTCCCAAATTGAAGTTCCTCTTTGGGTCTCTTACACAAATCAGAAAATTGGAAGGAAGTAGAAAAAATAGGTTAGGAGACAAAAAATTAAAAATTAATGATAACCAACCAATTAGCTCACAGCCTACATGCACTGTATCTTTCATAAGAATTGGAAATTTTGTCTCTACTTCTAAGTCACAGATTATGAATTTATACCTGAGTAAGAGCAAACATGACCATTTTTTCACAATCATTTTAGGAAAAGCAAAAAAAAACTGTCTTTTAATGATGGGAATGATGGAAATATGCTGGTTCTGTCCAGGTGAGAGAGCTGAGGACAGATTTGAACACTGCATTGCCTTCACCAGTCTCCATGGAAATGCTGAAATACATAGAAAGCAAGTTAGTTCCTTCATGAGGTCTCCTCTGTCACTGTTCTCCTCCTGTCAGCTTCAGAAAATGGTTCAGGAAGTGCTAAAATGAACAACACATCTATTCTACATGAATTTTGGAATCTATACAAACCTCTCATTTGTCTGTCTGAAAATGTAGAAAATATTCTGGATGAGAAGATGCTCCACAAAGTAAGAATTGGCACCAAAAATCTAAACAAGGTAAAATTAGCTGATAAAATCACAGCTACATTAGCACAGCTACTAATTCTACATCCCCATGCAGTTTGAATAACTGTGCCAACATTGCTAGGAGTATGGATTCATCATTGATGAAGACCAGGACACTTCCAGGAAGCAGGAAGAAAAGTGGACAGCATTGTAGATCTCTTAAGAAAAGTGAAATTATCTCAGGTAAAAGAAAACCTACTGCCTCTTCAGCGACAGCTATGGCATGATTGGTGCAAGGAGGACAAGGACTTCTACAACTAGAGAAAAGGAGAACAAGACATTTAACAATACAAGAATGAAATTGAAAAGGGAAAGCAGAATATATGCTGGGAATATTATCACAAAGTAGTTCATCTTAATGGCCTAATGGAGTCATTCCTTCAAAGTCTCCAATCATACCCAGAACTCACACTAAGCTTACTGTCTACAAAGATTGAGTCTGTTAATAGAGCAACTAACCAAGACTGACTTAGAAAACCTCCACTAGAGGCATCGTTTTCGGCTGGACTCAGGTGCAACAGAGAAGCACCTAGCTCTCAGAGACTTAAAGTGGCAGGGTGGGAAATACAGGAGGGGGGGTACTCAGAAAACAAGAGATTGGAAGGATTGTGGGAGGGGGTGACTGGGACGGGTTATAAAGTGAATAAGCAAAAAAAATAAAATTAAAAAAAGAAAAAAAAAAAGAAATTGAATCAATCAAAGACAGACTCTATCAGACGCTGGGAAGCTGGTCTAGAAGTTATTTCCAAAGAAATCTGTGTTTTTACCTGGGACCTGAGTAACTTCTGAGAGAGTTAGGGCCAGATATTATGATGCTGAGAAGAAACTTCTGCCCAAACAAATATACTGTCTCTGTCTGTTCCCCAAATAGCTACTGATCTGATGGTATCTGGGGTTCCTATTGAGCTGAGGATGAGAGATGCTTCTAATGTGCCTTAAAGTGGGTAGCAGCGGGTTTTGACAAGGTCTTGAGAAACTTGGAGACAAAAAGGTACCTGTTCGGCCCAGAGCTAGTCCCGTTGCTTGGGGCAGACACTTAGCTGTGTGCCCCTGAGGGAAACACCTGATCCTGAAAATCCTAGAGGACCTATTGCATTCAGAGCAGAGGGTAAGACAACTTCCCCACTACCCCGTGCCCCAGGTTACAACTGGGAGCCAGGGGGGGTTTAAGGAAACCCACCAGGCACCCAAACCCCACCTCTCCGGAAATACCACCTCCCTTCCCCCACCCGGAGCCGGTTTCCCATTGTTGAGGCAGACACAAGCTGTCTGCTCCTGTGGAAAAACCTGACCCTGCACATCCTAGAGGACCCACTGCATTCAGAGCAGAGGTTAAGGGACATCTGGCCCACTACCCCGAGCCCCAGAGTTAAACTGGGAGCCAGGTGGGGATTAAGGAAGCAACAGGCACCCCAAACCCCACCCCTCTGGAATAGCACCTCCCTTCCCGCCACTCGGACCCTGGTCCCATTGTTGGGGCAGACAATAGCTGGTGTGCTCCTGTGGAAAAAACCTGATCCTGAGAAATCCTAGAGGACCTACTGCTTCAGAGAAGAGGAGGACTTACGGCATCGAGAGAAGAGGGAGCTTAGGATCAGAGGAACCAGAGACATCTGGAATCTGAGGGTTTGACATAAGCAAGTAACTGGAAAACAGACTCAGTCACACAGTGAGCACAGGTAACATTAGAGTCAACCAGATGGCAAAAGGCAAGCGCAAGAACACAAGCAACAGAAACCAAAGTTACCTGAATCATCAGAACCCAGTTCTCCCACCTAGGAAGCCCGGATACCCCTCACACAGGAAAAAATAGGATTCAGAATCAAAAATCACTTCTCATGTGATGATAGAGGATTTTAGAAGGACATAAGTAACTCCATAAAGAAATACAGGAGAACACAGGTAAACAGAAAGAAGCCCTTAAAGGGGAAAAACACAAAAAGCCTTTAAAGAATTGAAAGAGAACACAGGAAAAAGGTAGAAGCCTTAAAGAGGAAACACAAAAATCCCTTAAAGAATGGCAAGAAAAAAACCAAACAAGGTGAAGGAATTGAACAAACCATCAGGATATAAAACTGGAAATAGAAACAATAAAGAAATTCAAAGGGAGACTACTCTGAAGATTGAAAACGTAGGAAACAGATCAGGAGTCATAGATCAAGCATCACCAACAGAATACAAGAGATAGAAGAGAGAATCTCATGCACAGAAGATACCATGGAAACATTGACACAATGCAAAGAAAATGCAAAATGCAAAAAGCTCCTAGCCCAGAACATCCAGGAAATCCAAGACACAATGAGAAAGCAAACCAAAGGGATAATAGGTATAGAGAGTGAAGATCCCCAATTTAAAGGGCCAAGTAAATATCTTCAACAAAATTATAGAGGAAAATTTCCCACCTAAAGAACGAGATGCCCATAAACATACAAAAGCCTACAAACACCAAACAGACTAGACCAGAAAAGAAATACCTCCCTTCACATAATAATCAAAACACAAATGTACAAAACAAAGAAAAAATACTAAAAAACAGTAAGGGAAAAAAGGTCAAGTAGCATATAAGGCAGAAACTATAAAGAACTACACCAGACTTTTCACCCAGAGGACATAAAAGCCAGAAGTCCTGGTTCTGATATTCATACAGACCTAAGGGAACAACAAATGCCAGCCCAGATGCTATACCCAGCAAAACTCTTCAATCACTATAGATGGAGAAACCAAGTTATTCCACGAAAAAACCAAATTTGTACAAATATCTTCCCACAAAACTCAGCACTTCAAAGGATAATTGATGGGAAACGCCAACAAGGGAAGGAAACTACAACCTAGAAAAAGCACAGAAGTAAATCTTCCAACAACCCAAAAAAGGTAGTCTACACAAACATAATTCCACCTTAATAAACAAAAATTAATAAAAACAACAATCATTTTTTCCTTAATAATCTCTCAACATCAATGGACTCAACTCCAATAAAAAGGTGGGACTATCAGACTGGATACATAAACAGGACCCAGAATTTTCTTGCATACAAGAAACGCACTCAGTGAGAAAGACAGACACTCCTTAGAGTAAAAGGCTGGAAACAATTTTCCAAGCAAAGGTCCCAGAAACAAGCGGAGTAGACATTCTAATATCAAAAAAATCAACTTTCAAACCAAAGTAATCTAAAAAAATAAGGAAGGACCTTCATACTCATCAAAGGAAAAATTACCAAGATGAACTCTCAATTAAGAACATCTATGCCCAATCAAAGGGGCACCCCATACATGAAAGAAACTTTACTAAAGCTCAAAGCACACATTGCACCTCACACAATAATAGTGGGGGATTTTAACACCCTGCTCCTCTCCAATGGACAGAACATGAAAACAGAAACAAACAAAACACATTAAAATTTAAAAACAGAGGTTATGAACCAAATGGATTTAACAGATTCTATAGAACATTTCATCCTAAAGTAAAAGAATAATACCTTTTTCTCAGCACCTCATGGTACCTTCTCCAAAAATAGACCATATAATTGGTCAAAAAAAACAGTCCTCAACGATACAAAAAAGACTGAAAAAATCTCTTGCATCCTATCAGATCACCACAATTAAGGCTGGCCTTTGATAAGGACAGAACCAAGGGAAAACCCACATGCCATGGGAAAACTGAACAATACTCTACTCAAGATGACTTTATCAAGGAAGAAATACAGAAAGAATTAAAGTTTTTCTAGAATTTAATGAAAAGGGGGGAAACATCTACCGAATTTTTTGGGAAAACTCCAAAAAAAGCAGTTTTTAAGGGAAAAAAACCATAGCTAAAATTCCCCAAAAAAGGGGAAAATTGGAGGAGAGCACACATTAACAATTGGACCCCCACACCTGAAAGTTTTTAAAACAAAAGAATCAAATACCCAAAAAGGGAGTAGGTGAAAAGGAAATAATAAAACCTCAAGGTAAAAAAAAACCGTTTTAGAAACAAAAAGAATTTTTACAAATTATCAACAAAAAAAGGAGTTGGTTTTTGAGAAAATCAACAAGAAAAAAAAAAACCCTTTCCCATTTTTCCCGGGGGACACAGGACAAAAACCCAAATTTAAAAAAAAATCAGATCTGAAAATGGGGGGACAAAAAAACAGAAAAAAGGGGAAATTCAAAAAATCAGTTTTCCTAAAAAAAAGGCTATATAAAAAAAACTGGAAAAATCAAAGGGAAATGGCAATTTTCTGAAAAAGAAACCCGGGGTTACCAAATTAAAATTTTCGGAGCAAAAAAACCAAAATTAAACACCCCCAAAAACCCCAAAGGGGAAATTTTCCGCAGTCAAAAAACCCCTCCGCCCAAAAAAAAAAGCCCGGGGCCCAAAGGGGGTTTTTAAATGCAGAATTTCCCCAGACCTTCAAAAAAAACCCCTAAACCAATTCTTTTAAAAAATTTTCCCAAAAAAAATAGAAAAAAAAAGGAAAAACTACTCTTTTTTTTCTATGAATTTAACAAACCCCACCCCCCAAAACCTCACGGGGCCAAAAAAAGGGGAAAACCGGAATTTCAGCCAAAAATCTCTTTAAAAAATATCGATGCAAAAATACTAATTTTAAAAATTCGGGGAAAAACCGAACCAAAAAGAACACAAAAAAAAACAATCATCCTTCATTTTTCAAGGGGTTTTTTTTCCGGGGGAACCCAGGGATGGTTAATTTGGAAAAAACCCTTTTCAATGTCCCCCACTAAAAAAAAAAAAAAAAAAAAAACCCCACCACATTTTTCCCCCTCACTTTGCTGAGAAAGCTTTGGGGGACAAAATTCAACACCCTTTTGGGGGAAAAAAGTGGGGGAAAGATCGGAAAATTCAACCCCATCCTTTTAAAACATTTTTAAAAAAGATATGCAGCAAAACCAGGGGGCCAAATCAAAAAAAATGGAGAAAAATTTTTGAAGCTTTCCCCCAAAAAGGTTTGGGGGGAGGGGAACAAGGGGCCCCCTTTCCCCCCTACCTATTTTAATATTTTTACGGGAAAAGTCCTCCCCGGGAGAATTTTAAAAAAAAAAAAAGGAAGTCAAAGGAATACAAAGGGGAAAGGAAGAAAAAAAATCCCCTTTCGCAGATGATAGGTTTAGTATATTAAAAGTGACCCAAACCCTCCCCCAAAAAAACTCCAAAACCCCTGAAAAAAAAATTTCAAAAAGGTGGCGGGTTTAAAAAAATCAACTCAAAAAAATCTTTTTCCCCTTCCCCTCTACGGAAAAAAAAAACAGGTGAAAAAAAAAAAAAGGGAAAAGGGGGAACCCCCTTCACAATAGCCCCCAAATAATATAAAAAAACCGGGGGGTTTTAAAACCAATAACCAAGCAGGTGAAAAGCCTTTGGGGAAAAGGAATTTTTAAAGTCTTTAAGGGGAAAGGGGAAATTAAAAAGTATCCCAGGAAGGAAAAAAGGTTTTTCCCATGGGTAATCATGGGGGGATTAATAGGGGAAAAAGGGGCCCCCCCTTTCCAAAAAAAAGGGAATTTTTTACAGTTTAAAACCCCAACCCCCATTAAATTTTACCAACTAAATTTTTCTTTACAAAAAAAGGGGAGAAATTCTAAAATTTTTTTTTGGAATAAAAAAAAACCCCAGGATAGAAAAAAATTCATTCTCAACAATAAAAAAACTTTTTGGGGGAATCCCAAAACCGGGCCTCAAGCGTATAGGGGAAAAATGGGAAAAAAAAGGGCCGGGGTATTGGTACGAGGGAGGGGCAAAGGGGTCGGGGGGAATTTTAGTTTTAAAAAAACCAGAAAATGAACCCCCCACCCTGGGGTTTTTTTGGTCTTTAAAAAAAGGAGCTAAAATTTTTCCAGTGGAAAAGGGGGACAGTTTTTTTAAACCCAAAATGGTGCGGTTTTTTTCGGGGGGGACAAAAAAAAAAAGGGGAATAAAAAATTGCCCCATTCTTTTTTTTCCCCGTGTACGAAGCTCAAGTCCAAGTGGAAAAGGGGGCCCTTCACAAAAACCACCCCACACTGAAACTAAAGAACGAAGGGGGGGAAGGGGGACCCTCGAACCCTAGGCACGGGGAAAAAAATTTTCCAAAACAGAACACCAATGGCTTGTGCTCAAGGGGTCAAATTAAAAAGGGGGGATACATAAAATTAAAATTTTCTGTAAGGCAAAGGACACTGTCAATGGGGGCCCAAAAAAAAACCCACAGTTTTTGGGAAAAAATTTTCCCAAATTTTCCAAAATTGATAGAGGACTAATATCCTTTTATGCAAAAAAAATCAAAGGGGATTAGGCTCTGGGGAAAACCAAACCCCTTTAAAAAAATTTTAGGTTGGAGCAAAACCCCAAAATTCTCAAAAGGGGAAAAAAGAAGGGCCCGGGGGAAAGTCCCCCAAAAAATTTTCCCGCACCCCGGGGGCATCGGGGAAAATTTAAAAAACAAAAAAACCCCCAAAAATTTTTCCCCCTCACCCCGCCCCGAATGGCTAAAATCAAAATTCGGGTTTTTTTGCGAGTCCGAGGATGGGAGAAAGGGGGAAACCCCTCCTCCATTTTTTTTTGGGTTGCAAGGGGTTTTCAACCACATGGAAAAAACAGTTGGCGGTTCCTCGGGGAAAATTGGAATTTTATTTCTTTTGGGCCCCCGTTTTCCCCCCTTTTCCGGGTAATATCCAGAAAATGCTCAAAACCCCTTTTAAAAGGGGGCATTTTCTCCCCTTTTGTTAAAACAGCTTTATTTATTTTTACCCCGAAACGGGAAAAAAAACCCCCGACCCCCAAAAAGGGAATGGATACAAAAAATGTGGTACTTTATACGTGGAATATTACTCGCGTTAAAAACAATGAATTTGATAAATTCATATATAATGGTGGAACTAGAAAAAAATCTCCTGAGTGAAGTAACCCAATCACAAAGAGAACATACATGGATTCACTCATGATTATTGGATTTTAACCCAGAAGCCTGAAAACCCAAGATTCAATCACAGACCACATAAAGCTCATGAATGATGACCAATAGGGGGGGGGCTTCAGCCTTCTTAGAAGGAGTAACAAAATATTCAAGGGTGCAAATATGGAGACACAGTGCAGGACAGAAACTGAAGGAGAGACAGACCATTTCCACCTGGATATCCATCCTATGTGCAGTCACCAAAGGTAGAGGTTTGATGTGGATGTCAGGATGTACATGCTGACAGGAGCCTAACATAACTGTCTCCTTAGAGGTCTGCAAGAGTCTAACATATTCAAAGGCAGATGCTCACAGCTAACCATTAAACTGATCATGGGGTTCCCAACAGAGAAGATAGAGTGAAGACTGAAGGAGTAGAAAAGGTACGGGACCCCATGTAGAGAGCAACAATCCCAACCAAACCAGAGCCCCCAGGGTCTAAACCACCAGCCTGGGAGCACTTAGGGAGGGACTCATGGCTCCAGCTATATATGCAAGGGAGCTATATGTAAGTGGGTGAAGAGATTCTTGGTCCCATGAAGGCTGGACATCGTGGGGGGTGGTATTCGAGGGTGGGGTGGTGAGGTTCTGGGGAGGGTGGGTGTGGGTACACCATCATAGAGGCTGGAGGATGGGGGAAGGGATAGGGAGTTTCCTAGGAGGGAGGGGGGGAAAGGGGGTAAGGGGAAAACACCTGAAATGTAAATAAAAGTTCCAATAAAAAAGAATCCACAAAAAAAAACTTCATTTCTGATTTAAATTTTTCTCACTAATTTTAAAAATATTTTCAAATTTTTCCTTTATCAAAGCACCAGTCTTCTATCACTAAAGAAGGGTCAAAGAATGCTATAATAAAAAGATTTAATGCAGGCATGGTATTTGTAGATAAGCAAAGCTGCACCACCTTTTTAGTGTAATTTTATGTTTTATTTGTTTTACTGTTAAATTTTAATGATCTTTGAGCCACCATAATTATTGCGTAACACTACAGATTTTTTAAGGATCTTAAAACGCTCCCAGAGCAATGAGGCACATTCTTTAGCTGATGCACAAAGTCATCAAAAAAATTAAAAGAAATGAATATTGCTCTTTCAAAAGTTCCTTGGAAAGGAAAATGGGAGGAATTTCTTTAACAATATGTAAGACATTTAGCAATCTAGGAAGAAAAGCTTGTTCTGTTTAACAGAAAAGATAGTTGAGATCCAATCACCCTTTAATAAATTAGTTTTCTACCTAGCACATTTAAATGGAAAGCTCTAAACTCTGTTTATGTGTGTCTGTACATGACATACAAGTGATATTTTCTTACCTACTTACAAAGTTGTCAAAATTAAATCATAAAAGCTCTAATTTACTGACCAAAACAAAAACAAATACATATATGAATGAAATGTTGCTCCAGAAAATTAAGAATCCAATACAGCCTGCCTCCCCATTCATGTGTTTAGAAATGATGTCCAGAGTAACAATATCATAAGGATGTGGAGCTTTAAGGGTAGGGCCTACAGTAAGGTCCTAATGTCATTAGAATTAAGAGGTGTTTTTTTCATGTCACCCTTAGTAACTCTAGTAAGAAGATTCTACAAGCTTGGTCCCATTAGATCAGATATGACCACCATGGCTGACATGACAGGATACAGCCTCACTAGAACTGAACTGATACAGACACAAAAGTATGAAGTGAGTAAACTTCTCTCTTTGATAAAGTTATCTGTGCCAGATACAGTAAATACTGAAAAAAATTCAAAACCCAAGTTCACAGGACTTACTTAATCTTTAGAAAAAAAAGAATATGGGTGATTCCATTAAAGCAGAAATGTCTCAAGAGCTTTCACCATTAAATATGACACAAATGCATGACTTACCATGCTGTGATAACCACTAAAATATAAAATTTATCAGCAAGAAAAATAATTTAAAAATGGTGACATATTATTTATTGTCTCATCTTCATAAGCAATCCAAGTGTGTTGAAATAGGGATGTAGCTCACTAGCAGAATATTTTTCAAGCATACACAGGATCCTAAATAAATAAATAAATATTATTATTTGAAAAGATTAAAAGAATGGAAGGGGAAGCTTAGGGAACATTTTAACTCCTAAGTCCACGAAAAACTAAAATTTTGCTCTTTAGTTTAATAAAGAGATGACAGATATTATTTGAGACTTCTAGGAAACATGTCTGTGTCCAATGACAAGTGACGGTGAAAGAATCATGCTTCTAGAAGTCATGATTCAAAGACTGTGCGATTGCTGGTTGCTGGCATGGCACTTCACAGTTACTTGGTTGCTATTATTCATGATAAGTTTAAATTACTAAGGATGGGCTGAAGCGTTGGTTCAGAGATCAAGAGCACTTGTAGTTCTTTCAAAAGACCTGGGTTCAATTTCCAGCACTTATATGGTGGCTCAAAACCATCTGTAACTCCAATCTCAGGAGATGTGATGTTCTCTTTTGACATCCACAGTTATACATGTAGTATGCACTTATTCATGCAAACAAAACACATAAAGTAATTAAAAATAAGTATTTTAAAAATTAGATTATTCGGGCGGTGGTGGCTCACGCCTTTAATCCCAGCACTTGGAAGGCAGAGGCAGGCAGATTTCTGAGTTCGAGGCCAGCCTGGTCTAGAGTGAGTTCCAGGATAGCCAGGGCTACACAGAGAAACCCTATCTCGAAAAAACAGAAAACAAAACAAAAATTAGATTATTAATCTAATTATTACAGAAAACTAAAGTTATTTAGGATAGTAAGAAAAGTATATATGGAAACTTCCAAGAAAATTATGATTTTTGTAAAGAGAAACTATAAACTATAAGGATGTTTTGTTTTGTTTTGCTAAAAGTAAAAAGAGCAATTTGTTGTAAAGTAAATGATTGTCTCAAAATGAATAAGATAAAAAGTAAAGGACACAAAAAGTAAGTGACAGAAAAACTGAAGAAACTTTGTAGAAGACAAATCCTATCAAAGGTGTTTTATGCATGACAACCAAATTTTATGTGTTGTGTTAAAAATAACTTTGAGTAAGTTTTCAGAACATAAAATCAATAACATTTTTATTTGTTAACAGTGAATCAGATTCATAACATTTCTATATGTTAACAGTGAATAATTTAGGGGGGAGCAGGGCAACAATTTTATTTACAATAGCCTTGACAAAATTAAATGTCTACAAATAAATTTATGCAAATAGGTAAAAATCTTCACAATAAAATTATAAAACACCAATTAATGACATTAAAAAATTATAAAACATATGGAAATGTAGCTTGTGTTCATGGATTGGAAGAAATAATGTTATTAAGATATCTATTCTATCCATAGTAATTTATAGAATAAATGCAAATCCTGCCAAAATAGCAACATCTCTCTTTACAGAATTAGAAAGGACAATCTTGAAAATTAATTATATGGAGCTGCAAGAAAGCATAAAAATCCTCTCATTTGTAACAATGTAGACATACTGAGAGGGAACGTCCTTGAGTGAAATAAATCAAAGCACAGAGGAAATGGTCCTGCATGATCTCTCTCTTAAGTGGAACCTTGAAAGATTGACCTCATCAAAATTACTACTAGTAGGAATCTCAAAGAAAGAAAGGTTTGACCAATGGGCATAATTTGGTAAGCAGAATCAGTTCTGGTGTTTTATCATTTGAAGGAGGAATACGTTCTGGTGACCAGTTCTACTGCAGAATAATTATTAAATTATGCATCTCAAGATAGTCAGAAAAAAGAAATTTAATTGACTTAACCATTAAAAAGTGAAAACAATTTAAAGTATCAGGTCCACTAATAACTATGAATTGATCACTACTCAGTGTATATGTGAATCATATTGTACCTTATATAGATGCAATATACAAATCAAAAATAAATAATGAATTTTTTTGTAACAAACACTCCTTTATAAAAAAATTTCCAGTCCTACTTTTCACAAATGCCAGTGCTATGGTGATGAAGATTTTCAAGTAAAATGAATAGTGTCTGTAGTGGTTTCAATAAAAATGGCTACCATAGACTCATAGGGAGTGGCACTATTAGGAGATACAGCCTTGTTGAAGTAGATGTGGTCTTGTCAGAGGAGCTGAAGTGGGCTTTGAAGTTTCAGAAGCTCAAACCAGGCCCAGTGTGTCATTGTCTCTTCTTGTCGCCTGAAGATCAAGCTGTAGAACTCTCAAGTACCTCTCCAAGACCATGTGTGCCCATATGTCACGATGATGATAATGGATTAAACCTCTGAACTGTAAGCCAGGCCCAATTAATGCTTTCCTTTCTAAGAGTTGCTGTAGTCAAGGTGCCTCTTCACAATAGAAACCCTAACTATGACTGTGACATTTTATTCTTTTACAATTAAAATGAGTACAAAATCAAAAGACAAGAGATTTCAAAGTCATAAAATTGATGTCAACTAATTATTCCAGAAACAAAAGATTTCAAAGCTTGGTTTTAATGTCAATTAATTTCAAATAAATTATTCTTACTTTTAACATTTCCTGAAGAAGTCATATTGGTGAATAGAAGATGTTTGACTGAACACTATTTTGGAGCTTAGGTTCAATAATTTCTGTGAGAATAAATATTCCTGAGAGTACCCCATTCCTCAAACAGGAAAATCATGAAAGAGTTCCTTTATCTCTGAGTAATTAGCCAGTTAAACAGATATTGTTCTTTACCAAGATAATTCCTATACTCCCTTTTATCTTTGTTATGTTTTTTATTACATTAAAAACAAAATTCACTCTATTAAAACAATTGGGTTTTCTAAAAATATGCAACTTTTTACATTTGTGTTTGGAATCTCTGAATAATGATTTCAGTTAATAAGTATTATGTCATAGAAATACGTAATCTTATTTGGTTCTTGTGTTATTCCTTTTACATTGTCTTATTTTGTTTATAAGATGGCATCTTCTTATGTAGCTCAGGCTGACCTGGAATGCACTAAGTATTCCTGGCCTAAAACTGATCATCTTCACTCTTCAGCCTTGTAAGTGCTGTAAGTTCAGGTATGTGCCCTCACCTCCTGATTAGTTTGGGTGTTTTGTTTGGTCTTCTTTTCTTTTTTGCTATATTAGTTTAGTTAAGTGGTTTGTGGAGTTTGTTTGTTTGTTTGTTTGTTTGTTTGCTTGAGACAGGTCTCTCTACATAGCCTTGGCTGTCCTGAAATGCACTATGAAGACCTGGCTGGTCTCAAACTCACATAGATCTGCCAGTCTCGGCCTCTCAGGTACTGGAATTAAAAGCATGCGCAACTATGCCACACTGGATCAAGTTTTGTTTTGTTTTTGTCTTCTTTAGATTCCAACTCTTTCCTTGTTTTGTTTGTTTTTTTCATAATTTATTTTTTTATTCACATTATATCCCAATCACAGTTCCTTACCCTCCTTCTCCCAGTCCTACCCTTAAAGGGGAAATTTCGATAAAAAAAAACTTTATAAACCCCCCGGAGCCCGAGCAGTGTGAAGAAGCAGCGAGGACAACCCAAGGGGGATGCTAAAGGAGACAAAGCCAAGGCGAAGGACGAGCCACAGAGAAGATCTGCAAGGTTATCTGCTAAACCTGCTCCTCCAAAGCCAGAGCCAGAGCCTAAAAAGGGCCCTGCAAAGAAGGAAGAGAAGGTACCCAAGGGGAAGAAGGGGAAAGCTGATGCTGCCAAGGATGCGAATAATCCTGCCGAAAATGGAGATGCCAGAACAGATCAGGCTCAGGAAGCTGAAGGTGCTGGAGATGCCAAGTGACCTGTGTGCATTTTTGATAACTGTGTATTTCTGGTGACTGTACAGTTTGAATACTATTTTTTATCAATTATTATAAAAATGTAGAATTTTGTTTCACTTTTATTTAAGCTATATTAGCACACAGAACACTTCATTGTTGAGGGGAAGGATCATGTGTCACTAACAAAATATTTCCCAAGCTGGATTGAGGACAGAAAACCTCTTTCCTTGATAATTTTTAAAGGCTCCTGTTGGCTTCCAGGAGAGATATCCTGGTTGAGACATAGGTGGCCACCAAGGCACAAAATGCCTTGTGGTCTGGGGAAACTCTAAATTCATTTTTATATGCTCTTCCCCCTGTACCATCAACATAGACTTAATTCCCTTAAGACCAGAGACCTGTTGGAACCTGACCCCAAAATTGGTTTTCCAGTCTATTGGGTGATGTAGACTTTGCAGTGACTTCATTGAGTGTTCTCAGAAGAGCACTGGTTCCTTTTATAAGATTGTGGATCTTCAGATTGACAATTCTGCCACGTTCATTTCCTGAAAGTCAGGGTCGGCTTGTGAAAAGTTGTTAGACAACATCCTTAATGGGAAATGTCAACCATCACTCTAGGCTAGTCCCCCTTTCAAAGCATTGAATGAAGATTTCATTGGGCTTTATAGTGGCTTTCTGATTTTGGTAGTCTATACAAGAAGGGAATTTGGGAGTTCTTGTATATTGTTGATTGTCTGCCCATGTCCTGCCTGAAATGCCATGATTGTTTATGAAAAGTATCTTTAATAAAGCTGGTTACAGTTAGGCTTGGAAAAAAGGGGGAAGGAAGTTTCACCTTGGTTACCACCCCACCCCACCCTGGGGCATCTAGTTCCAGCAGGACTAAGCAACTCTTCTCCCACTAAGACCCCACCAGGGAGTCCAGATCAGGGAAAGGGATCCAGTGGCAAGCAACAGAGTCAGAGATAGCCCCCTGCTCCAATTTTTAGGGGACCCACATGAAGAACAAGCTGTACATTTGCTACAAATAGAGGATGGGAGGCAGTCATTGCATGCTCTTTAGTTGGTGGTTCAATCTCTGTGAGCCCCCATGAGCCCAGGTTAGTTGACTCTGTAGGTCTTGTAGTATACTCCACCCCTTCAGCTCTCTCAATTCTTTGTCCCCTACTCTTCCGCAAGACTCCCCAAGCTCTGCCTGAAGTTTGACAATGGGTCTCCACATCTGTTTCCATCCCCTGCTGGATGAAGCTTCTCAGGAGACAGTTCCTGTCTGCAGGCACAGGAGAGTATCATTAATAGTGTCATGGGTTGGCTCTCTCCAATGAGATTGGACTCAAGTTGGGCCAGTCATTCGTTGGCCATTCCCTCAGTCTCTGCTCCATCTTTATCCCTATATATCTTGTAGGCAGAACAAAGTTTAGGTTGAAGGTTTTGTGGTTATGTTGATGTCCCCCTCCTTCCACTAGAAGTTCTGCAGAACTACAAGAGATGTCCATGTCAGTCTCTATATACTCCTCTGGTAGGAATCTCAGGTAGAGTCACCCCACAGATTCCTGTAGTTTCCCCCATCCTAGATCTCCAGCTAGTCCCAGAGATGCCTCTCACCATCCTCTCACACCTGCCTCCTTAGACCTCCTTGCACTTGCTCACCATCCTAATACCACTCCTTAACAACTCTCTATCCAGTTCCCTCTCTCCATCCACCTCTGATGACTATTTTGTTTCCCCTTCTGAGTGAGATACACACATTGTCCCCTGTACCCTCCTTATTACCCAATTTCTTTGGGTCTGTGGACTGTAGAATGGCTATCCTGCACTTTATGGTTAATGTCCAGTTATAAGTGAGTACATGCCATACACATGCTACATCCCTACTGCTGTTTCCCCTACCTCCACTCCTCTTACCCACCCCATTTCCCGTCTCCCCCAAATCCACTACTCCTCTGCTTCCCTTCAAAAAAAAAAAGTAGGCCTCCCCAAGGTTATCAACTGCACATGGCATAAGAAATTACAATAAGGCTAGACACAAACCTTCATATCAAGGCTGAATACAGTGACCCAGTAGGAAGAAAATGACCCTGAGCACAGGCAAAATTGTCAGAGAACCACTCCCACTCCCACTCCCACTGTTAGGAGCCCCCTAAGAATAAGCCATATAACCATAATATTTATGCAGAGGACCTCAAACCCATGCAGGCTCCATGATTGCCACTTCAGTCTCTATGAGCCCTGCTTAGTTGATTCTATGGGCTATGTTCTTACAGTGTTCTCAACCCCTCTGGTTCCTAGAATCCTTCCTCCTCTTCTTATGTGTGGTTTCCCATAGTGTTTGGCTGTGGGTCACTTCATCTGCTCCCATCAATTGACGCATGATGCTCTGGGATGATGATTGACTAGGCACCAATATATATGACTGTAGCAGAATATTATTAGGAATCATTATATTGACATTTTTTGACAGCTGTATCTGGTTGTGTCCTGAGTCTCTGGGATGCCCAGCATTGGGTTTCTGGCCCTCCTGGCAGTGTCAGGCCTGGTCTCCCTCACATGGTGTGGGTCTCAAGTTGGGCCAATCATTGGTTGGCCACTCCCACAAAGTTCTGTGCCACCATTGGCCCAGCACATCTTCTAGGCAGGACATATTGTATGTAGGTCGATGGTTTTATGGCTGGGTTGATGCCCCAGTCTTACTGCTGGTTGTAGAATATAGTCTTACTTGCCTTGTTGTAGAAGATAGCTGTGTCTGGCTTTGTACCCACCATTACTAGGAGGCATCACTAGGGTCACTCTCCTAGATTCCAGGGAGATTCCACTGTACCCTGTTTCTACATTGCACCCCAATATGTCCTACAATGCCAGTTGTCTTTCCAAGTACTCTTTTTTCCTCGATCCTCTGCCCTCAACCTGCAACCTCCTGTTCCCATCCCCACTTGCCTCCAGTCCACTACCAAATCTATTCTATTTCCCTTTCCCAAAAAGACCCATGTGTCTTTACTTGAGACCCCCTTGTTACTTAGCTTCTCTAGGTCTGTGGATTGTAGCATGGTTATCCTTTACTCAATAGCTGATGACCACTTATAAATGAGTATATACTATGTTTGTCTTTCTGGACCCAGGTAACCTCTCTCAGGATGATTTATTTTCTAGTTCCATCCATTTGCCTGTAAATTTCAAATTGTCATTGTTTTTATCAGCTGTGTGTAAATGTACCATATCTTCTTTATCCATTCTTTACCTGAGGGACATCTAGATTGTTTTCAGTTTCTGGCTACTATGTATAAAAGCTGCTATGAACATAGATAGTTAAGCAAGTATTCTTGTATTCTAAGGGGAGACATTTCTATTCAAAGCTATCAGACTATTCAAACAATGGGCTCCAGAGAATTGGAATGTCCCCTAGAATCTCCTGATGAGGCCCTGGTGCCAGCCAAAGGAGAAATAATTTATGAGACCAACATTCAGAACAGACTGGAGCAGAGGCAAAGATGGATTAGTGATAGGTGGGACTATTCCTTGACCATGATGCTTAGCTATGAAATCACCTGCCCTCTATCTAAACCTAAACTTAAAATGTACCCAAAGATGAACTTAAGGAAATTATTGGATCTCTTTGTCCTTTTCCCCAATGTGGCCCATTGAATAAGTCTTCCTTTTTACTTTTCACTATTAATTTGGCTCTTTCAAGTTACAGGCATATGCAAGGATGTTCTGGAAGACATGGAAACAGTTTAGGAAATAATTGTAAGAACTATTTCCATTAAATTAAAAAGTTTCTGCATAGCAGAGGAAACATTAAAACAGAATAAAGAAAGTCTAGGTCTGGAAAGTCACTCAGCTTGTAAAAGCACTTGCTTGAAAGCTTGACAACTTGAGCTTGTCTTCCCAAAAGCCATGTGAAAACAGGACACAGTGGTTCTGCTTGTGTGTCTTTATATGCCTAGTATCCTATGGCAAGATGGGAGAAGGAAATAGGAGAATACCCCCAAAAGGTCACTGAATAACTAAGTCTCTATGCATCACAGTATAAGAGAGAGAAAAAGAGAGGGGGAGGAAGAGATAGGGGGAGAGGGGAGAGAGAAAGAATCTTAAACAATGTAGGAGGAGGAGTAGCCCTTAAGATTGACCTCTAACCTCCAGACATGTATATTAAAATTATCCATTTTTACATATAAACATGTATATATGCACACATATTTAAAAGTAAATTAAAAATATTTAAGAAACCATCTACATAATAGGAGAAAACTTTTGCCAACTATACCTCTAGCAGAGAATTAATGTCTACAGTGTATAAACTCAAATAATTAAGTACACACAAAGACAAATCATCCAATCAATAAATGTGTAAATGAATTTAACAAATAGATGTCAGTAGAAATACAAATAGCCAATAAATATGAGAAACTGTTCAAAATCCTTAACCATCCAAGAAATGAAAATTGAAGGGAGATTTCATTTCACCTCAATTAAAATGGGAATCATTTAAAAAAATAAATAAAGGATGGTAGCATATGTTGGCAAAGTTGTAGAGAAAAGAAACCCTTCTACACTGCTGATAAGATGTAAACCAGTTAGCAAGTATGAAAATTGATATAGAGGTTTCTCAAAAAAGCAATAAATAAATAAATAAATAAATAAAGCCTCCAAAAGATCCAGCTGTACCATTTCTGAGTATACATCCTAAGTACTCTAAAGGCACCACAGAGACAAATACACATCCATCTTTCCTGCTGCATTTAATTCACAGTTGCCAAGATATGGAACCAAACCAGGTCCTCATCAATAGATAAACAGATAGAGAAAAATGTGGCATGTATACTCAGTAGAATTTTTATGAGTGTTTGGCTTACATGAATTATTGCATCATATGCATGTCTGGTGCCCACAGAGGCCAACAGAGAATGTCAGATACTCTCTAACTGGAGTTACAGACAGTTATATGCCACCAAATGGGTGTTTGGAATTGAACTAGGTCTTCTGGAAGAGCAGCAAGAGCTTTTAGCCACTGAGACATCTCTCCAGCCTCAATTTTGTTCTTCATCATGTATAAATTAAAGTTCCAATGGGTAAAGGCTAAAGAGAACTCAGTGGTTAAGAGCACTGGCTGCTCATCCAGAAGACCTGAGTTCAGTTCTCAACACCCACATTAGATAACTCATACTATCCTATGCATTCTCCAGGCCTCAATGGGCACCTGCAAACAAACAGTTTACACACACATAGACATCCTCATAAACATAAATAAATATAAATAATATAAATATTTTTAAAAGAATGAAATTTTATCATTTCTAAGGAAATGTGTGTAACTGTATAGCAGTATATTAATTGAATAAATCTGATTCATAAAGAAAAATATGTTTTGTCTCAAGTGGGTCTGTGTGTACGTACATGAAAAGAGGGCCTGCTTTGTAAATGGAGGCCAGAAACCAACAAGAGAAGACAGATGGGAAAAGGAGGAAACTGCAGAATGAAAACGGGCAAATATAACAATATACAGGTATGAAGATGCCATAAAGAAACCAATTATGTTGTGTGCCACCTAACAATAATTGATTTTTAAAACTCTGAATTATTTCTCCTGACTTCAAATAAAGATTGAGATTTTCTAAATAAGTTATTTGAGCATCTCAAAGGCACATCTGTTTTAATATAGAAAGACATGATAGAAATTAAACTAGTCAAAATTATTTGGCAATGCTAAACCTTCTTTAGTTTTAGTTTTATAAGAATAAACAGGTCATTATTTAAGATGGCATAAGAAAGTTTTAGAAACTTAATATTCCTAATAGAGATGTATAAAATAAAGGGATATACATTGGGGCAACAAATATTCAAAAGGTGACTGGGCTTGTGGCTTTCTGTAAAAGTACTTGTCTGGCATGCACATGGTCCTGTATTTGAGCTACTGCTCTACTGAAAATTTTTCAGAATATAGGGAGGAATAGGATGCAAGTGTAGCATCTCCCACCTCCCTCTCTCTCTCTATCTCTCTCTCTCTCTCTCTCTCTCTCTCTCTCTCTCTCTCTCTCTCTCTCACACACACACACACACACACATACACACACATAGATACACAAACACAGTAACACCTCCTCCAGGTCTTATAGTTATGTTAAGCTACTATAATTTCAAATTAGCATGTTATTTTTAAATACTAAAAATCTTTGCTTATTTATTTAATAATATAAATACTATGTCTTCACCTTTATTAGAAGAGGGAATGAGATCCCACTGCAGATGGTACTGAGCCACCATGTGATTGCTAGGAATTGAACTCAGAACCTCTGGAAGAGCGTTGGTGCTCTTAAACACTGAGCCATCTCTCCAACACCAAAATAGCATGTTGTAATCAAAAGATTTTTTAATACAATTCATAGTAATCAAAAAATAAAACCTATAATAGATATCAAAAATAACAAGGAATTAGAGCATACTAGTATATAAAATCACTTGACCGAAGAAGACTATAAGAAAGAAGAAAAAAATATTAACTACTTAAAAAGCTAGAAAACAACCAACAAAAGTTTCAAAATAGCAAACAATCCCCAAGCAGCATCTCCAGAATAATCTTGGGAAAGCTGAATAACAGAATTAGAAAAGCAGCAAACACTCTAACCAGTTAGGTATAAAGGCTGCACCCAAGACTGCAGCAATAACAGAACAAAAACCCTGGGAAAACCCATCCCCTTGGTGCTGGGTGCTTGGCCCTGGCAACTAACAGAGCAGCATCCCAAAAGGACTTCTACTACCACAGAGGCTCAGCCTCTTCTGACCCTCTGTGAGGACATCAAGTGCTACAGGACTATGTTCTGAAACATAACACACATAATGCTTCAAGATCATGGAAAAGAAACTTTAACTCAGATATAAACAGCATTCAGCAAATTTTTTATAGATATTTTTTAAAGCATGACCAACAGATATATGAAAAAATGTTCAACATCATTAATAATCAGAAAAATCAAAATCACACTAAGTTATTGCCATTTAAAATATATAAATATTACCACTACTAAAAAGACCATAAAAATGTTTGTCAAGATAAAAGAATGATGGAAAAGTAAGGATGCATATAGCTGTTATTATAAATGGTACCTATGTACTCCAAAATATAATAGAACTGCCAGGTTATCTAGCAGTCTCACAACTGGGTATATATTCAAAGGAAATCACATCCACATATTGAGAACACATTTGTATCTCCATACTTGTTACCCAATTGAAATTAATCTAGGAGTCCAGCAAAGAATGAGTTGATAAAGAAAATGTGGTGTATTCATGTACAATGGAAAAGCATACATCCATAAAAAAGAATGAATTCCTGCTCTTTGTGACAGTGTGGATAAAACTGACAATCATCACGTTGAATAGAATAAACCAGGCCATGCTAAGAAAAATGAACTCATGGCACAGGTGTAGAAGAATATCCAGACCAGAGGTGTTATAAAACTTTTAATAAAGCATATACTCTGTTAACAGAAACGAAGCAGTTGAATGCTCAGAATCATCCCTCCAAGAGGGAATGATATCCTTGACTAGCAGGGTTTTGTTTGGAGGGAAAGGTGTTTCTGGTTTAGTTTGGTTGAGTTTGTTTTGGTTTTATTTTTCCTTAATTTATTTATTCACTATACCTCCTGATCTCAGCTCCTCTGCCTCCTCTTCTTACAGACAGACAGACATACACACACACACACACACACACACACACACACACACCTTCCCCTTCTCCCCTCCTTTTTCTTTTTTGAAAAGGGAAGGCCCTCCCTCCCTCCATGGGTACCAATCGACCCAGGCACGTCAAGTAGCATCAGGACTAAGCACATCAGCTCCCACTGAGGCCATACAAGGCAGCTCAACTAGGAGAAAGGGAACCAAAGGGAGGCAACAGAGTCAGAGTTGGCCCCTCCTCTGCCTCCAACTGTTAGGGGACCCACATGGAGACCATGCTGCACATATGCTATATATATGTAGGGGGCCTAGGTTCACCCCATGAATGCCCTTTGTTGGTGGTTTAGTTTCTGTGAGTCCTCATGGGCCCAGGTTAGTTGGGTCTGTAGGTCTTCTTGTGGTGTCCTTGATCCCTCTGGCTCCCTCAATTCTTTCCCCCACCCTTCCACAAGACTCCCTGAGCTCCAACTGATGTTTGGCTATGGGTCTCTGCATCTGTTTCTATCATCTGCTGGATGAAGCCTATCAGAGAACAGTTATATACTAGGCTGCTTCTTCAGGCATAGCAGTGTATCATTAATAGTGTCAGGGATTGGCTCTCTCCCATGGGATGGGTTTCAAGTTGGGCCAGTCATTGGCTGGCCATTCCCTCAATCTCTGCTCCATCTTTATCCCTGTACATCCTGTAGGCAGGACAAATTTCAGGTTGAAATTTTGTGGGATCCCTCTACTGGAGGTCCTGCCTGGCTACTGGAGGTGGCCACATCAGCCTCTATATCCCCTACTGCTAAGAGTCTCAGCTAGGGTCACCTCCATAGACTCCAAGGAGCCTCCCTGACCCAGGTCCCAGCTTATCTTGGTTTGGTTTTGAAAGGTGGTAGGCAATAGTGCAGGAATTTAAGTTAAACTATAAATGGGAAAGTTTTAATAGCATAGCCAATCAGACCTCCTGGGAATTCACAGGTAGAAGCTACCACTAAAAGGAAGATAAAAAACATTTGTTCAACAAAAACTTGCAGTGAAACATTTTTCCATTGTTGGGGGGTATGTGTGTGGTGTTGAGCAAAATTATTGTTGCACTTGTCTCTCTTCTTATTTTTGCTGCTAACAGAAAGGTTAACTTAAAAGGTGGGTGATGATGGTGTTTCTCTACCCATTGCAACCAAACACACTAAAGAAAAGTCTTATGGGAGAAGGAACACACCCAGTACATTTACAGGATCAAAGAACAGTCTGGTTGCAGGAATACTGGCCACTGGATAGTAGACTTAGCTATACAAACTGTTCCAAGTTTTTAGTGGATCTATGGGTTGGGTTAGTCTGACTTGTATTCCCAAGCTAAAGAGAAAAAAAAAAAAACTGTAAATGTGTGTTTATATCAGGTCATTTTATTTGGAGCTGTTGTTCTGAATTGCCATTATGGCCCAGAGAAAGCCCAGAACCAGATGGGCTCAAATTATGTTATGATATCTTTATTACCTAAACTTTGAGCTGTTTGAATTAGATCAGTAAGTTTTAGGGAGCAGTTGTTAAGGTGTGAACTTGAACTTCTTGATAATTTTTAAACCTAAGAATCACAATAAAACATAAGCACATCACAATGAAATCTTTCACAAAAATTAAACTCGGGTTGGTTTTTTTTTTCCCTGCTTGGAGGATAAATTCAGTCCCCACTTACACAAAGAGCCAAACCCTGAGCTGAAACTGTGAGTAAGCAGACTGTCAGCCTTGGGGAAAGAGCCTACTCTTCATGCAGGTCTCTTGGGAGCAACATGCTACAGGAATTTGACCTCAAGAAGACAAGTAGGTGAAAAGAATATGGGAAATGGGGTAGACAGAGATACAACAGACCTAAAGACTAAAATAGAAAGAGCAACTAATTAAAATGATCAGAGAAAACAGAGACACACAGAGATTAAGACGTGCTAAAAACACAAAGATTGTTTTTAAAACACAAAGAAAGTTGACATTCATTAATGTTTAAAACAAAAGCAAAAGCTAGGCATGGTGCTGCATACTTTTAATCAGAGCACTCTGGAAGCAGAGGCAGGTGGATTTCTGTGAGTTTGAGGTCAGCCTTGTCCACATAATGAGACCCAGTCTCACTTCAGGGTCCTAGAGTAAGAAGCTTATCCAGTGTTTGGTCAAGGTAAGAAACAGTTTGTTTTAAATAATCTTGAAGGATTAAATAATTCAGCTAATCTATACGACAAAGAAAGGGGACTGGAAGATCCTGTGATTGGCCTGTCTCTAGTTATAAAGGGAGGCATGAGTCACATCTAAGGCTTATGAATAACTCTGAAGCAGGCACTTTATCAGAACACAGAATGAATGAATTTTAAACTATAGTTAAAATTTTTTCCAAGAACAATAGTTTCAAATGGGTTATAACATTGTTATTGCAAATCAGGTGAGTGGCAGGGACTATTGTGGCTAGCACAGAAAAGAGCCGATTGTTTGACTAATGTGGTCCATGAAAGATACCACAAAGATATCACTGAGATAAGATAGAATATCACTGTCAAGCCCTAAGCAGAAACAACATGAAAGTGACCAGGCAATTATGTACAAGGTCAACAACCATGAAGAGGAAGGAAGATGGGAGAAGATGGGCATTTAAGAAAAGGATGTGTTATTGTAGACCCTAAGCTAAGGTCTGGCTCTACATATAAACATTTACCAATAATAAGTGAAAATGAAATAATATGTGTAGAAGTTGAAAATGAACTAATTTACAGATTTAGCAAAAACTGGAGCTGTTAAGTGTAATGGCACAAGACAGCCTGTGAAGACAGACACAGCATCCTGATCAGTTCCCCGCTCCCTTAGGGATTTTCTACTCAGCTGAGACTGGATCCTTTACACTGCACAGAAGACTTCACTGTGAGCCAGAGTAAAACAAATTGATGAGCTAGTTAAGTATTTAAACATAGAGACATAAGAAAAGGACAGTCCACCCCACACCAAGACAAGGATGCCAATCTCCCAAGAGAATGCCACTCTTAAGTGTCTTTACAATGATTATATGTGCCATTACGTTGCTAAGCTACATTCCTCAAAAGGCATGACTTATATCAAGGTTTAAGAGTAAGCTAAGGTTACCTTTTAAGAAAAGCTTAAAAGTTAAACATATATAAGCTGGTTTACTTATTTTTATCGTAGAGAATTTTTCTTTCAGTTTTTTTTTTTTTTTTTTTTTTTTAATGATACTGTGTTCTTATGAGGTACACCATTCAGATTTGGAGAATTGATAATTTAACAAAACTCAACATTATAAACGTTCTTGCCCTAAGTAAACATAGTTCACTTGTTAATGTTTTTAGCCTGTTTGAGACGTCTTCAGGAAAACAGATTATCTGTACAGGTGATTTCGGCTCTCAGCTGTATTGAAGTTTCTTGATTCTCACTATCCAGGAAAGCCAACCTAAATCCCAAGGTAAGAGACTTCTTTCTTTTCTCATAGACCGTTAGTTTTGTTTGACTGTTTTATCTAGCCTCTTTACTAAGCTGATATGTTCATGTAGAGGTTTCTTCACCTGCTGGCACACAGTAAGATTCTTGTGCTCTATGGTAGTGATACAGAGTGCTGGTGAAGAGCCCCTGGCCAGCTGTCAGAAAACAATTGGAATTAAATGCAGCTCACATTTTTCTATAACTTTTGTCAGGAGCCATAATGGGACAAGCTAATAATTAGCAGGTGATCATCCTGAAATGCTTGCCTCAGATTATAATCTGCAACAAGTATTTCCCATTATCAAGGCTGTGGAGGACATATTTTAGGAAAAATCCCTGCTATTAATATGCTTTTCCTATTATTATTATTATTATTATTATTATTAAATATATGTAACAATCACTAAGCAATAGCACACCCCTTTGGAGCAGATCTCTGCAGACCCACAAAGATGTACTGTCTCGTAGTGATGCTATATAGACAAATAGATGAATTCTTAAGTCTTAATGATGATCCTATAAGAATTCCTAAAATTATATCAATGATTATTAAGTTCTTTTATAATGGGGCTGGTATTAAGTCCTTTTCTGATAATCAATACTGCTATGAGAACTCTGCCAGTCTCCCAAGTGTCATCTGTCAATAGCCCTTAGATAGTAACCAGACCCAGAGCACATTACAAGGTGGTTGTAAAACCATTAACCAAAGGTCACTAAAGGAAACTCACGATTTATTATAGGTGCTAGGACCGAAGAGAAATTATTGCCTGGGTTTATCTATACAAAACTTCACTAATTTCTTAGTTATAGTTTTAAACCTTTGATGAACCTGTGGAGCTAGATAGGTGATGGATGTTTAGTCAGATAATTACTCCTAATGGATATGCATGTAAACATTTTCTGTTGTAAACTTCTATTTCAATTTATGATTTGAATTTTGGTGTGAACTTGTGATGAACTTTGTGACATGTGCTAATGTATTCTGAATGATGTATAAGACGAGGGGACATTCCTAAGCAGTGCCCTCTTCTCTCTTCGCTCCCTCTTCTTTTTCCCCTGCTTAGAATTTCTCCACTTAGAATTTTTTTCCTTTGTTAGAATTTTTTCCCTTTCCCCACTTAGGACTTTTCCACTTTGTCTCTTAGATAGCTTTCATAGGAAACCTCTTACACTTAGTAATAAACTATAACAACTTCTTTAAGTGTCTTTTCTTCCTGGGACTTCAAAGCAACATACCTAATTTAGAGCCTGACAGCACCTGCAGAGAGAGTACTAAGGCCATTTGCCTAATCCTCTACTGTCTCTGGCTGAGGTGCTAGTGGCCAGAAACTGCAGTTTCTGGCCTCAGAGGATCAAACAGATAGCAGGTCAGCTACAGTAGCCTAGTAAATAAACTTTAGTAAAGTAGACAAGTAAGATTTTATTAATCAGCAACCCTAAATATATTGTAAGACCGAAGTCTTACCCCTGAATCTCTCATAAGACCAAGTCTTACGCCTGCCAACGCTCTTCCAATCCCCATCCCCCTGAGCTGCCTCAAGAAGAATCGACCAGAGGAGAAGAAAGAAGATCACCTTCTCCTCCCACCAAACCAGGGCTGGCTCTCGGCAAATTTGAACTTGTACTTCTTGAACAAAACATCTTTAAACTCTAAATTTCCAGGAGTGGAAAGACTTATTTTAAAGCATTGTGAGGATTAAACAAGACAGCAAATATAAATATATGGAGGGAGGCATGTGGATAAATCCTACATCTAACTGTCATGAGAAGTGCCCTGGCAATTCTGAGTATGTGAGTATGACAGCACATGGGTGTTTGGTAATGCAGCTAGCTATTTCATCTCTGTCAAATAAATGGTGTTTTATATATGTGTTTGTGTGTGTTTATGCTAATTAACAATGGCAAACTCTCATGTATGTGACTAATATTTTCTGTTATGAAAATTCTCATGAGTAGTTATATAAATCATGGTTAAAATCAACTGAATAGTCTTGGAATTCATTGAAAACTTTTTATGAAAATGTTGAATATTTTACATTTTATTTCACATTAAAGTTGTATTAATGTATTAGTAACCACACTATATCATCTAATTTGCATACTTTAAATTTTTCTTAATATTTTTTACAACTTCAAGATTGAGGACATAGATACTATGGATATCATAATTTTGGTGATGATTTCTATTCCAATTTACCACTTGACTTTAAAATATAGGATGGAAGTTTTTAAACAGAAAACTTCCAGGGATACAGCCCCTGAGAGACTACCTATGCCTATTTATATCATTCTAAACCCATACATGTACAGAAAACACTAGATGGACTCAGAAAATTTAAAAGAGTATATGAAGTTGAGAGGGAAGAGCAAAACAGTGTGTAGGGGAGAGTTTGGAGGGAAGGCAATGGGGGATAGATTTGATCAAAATTCATCATATGAATATATGAAATTTTCATTCAGAAGTATAAAATAGTAAAAATTAAAAATTAGGGAAAACTATATATTACAAAGTGGTTGTTTTCTTCTAATGCTCTTTTACTGCTAGGAAATAACTTATCAATAGCTTTCTGGAAGAAAAATTTGTTTTTTACAAATATTGTTTATCTTAGTGATGCTGATACAGACAATGTCCCTTGAAAACCCATGTCCCAGGTTGAAAAGGACAAACAGAACCAAAGGAACAGTGTCTATAGTGTATACTTCCGCATGAGTAACTTTGTTTTTAACTGCTGATTGAAAGTAGAACTTTCCTGGGATCTTCTGACAAGACTGTCATATTCTTAAAATGCTTTTTTTTTCTCTCCAGTGAAGCCATCTTTGTAGTTAGCTGTTACTCTCGCTGTATCTCTCATCTTGATTACAAATCTGCTGTTCTTTATTTGGTGCAGACCCTCAGTAGCTTCCAGCTGAGGGAAGGTGCATTTTTTCCATATTCAGTTCTCTGAAAAGCTTTCATCTCCCACTGATGGTCACAGATCAGAGTGAAGCAACCACACGCTCGAACTGCAGGGGTGACTGGGAGGTCCTAGGGAAGCTTGCACTGGATGATTTTTATATCATCACCAACCTGAAATGGTCAGCCCTAAAAAGGGTGGCCTTTCTATGCACACATACCATTTTTGTTTTAAAAGAAGAAGGGCAAGACTACGGGAGCTGAGATCTGATCACTAAAAATCAGGACAACAAAAACAAGCAGTAATGAATCTTGAACACTAAAATTCATATTACGCCATGGAAGATGGAGTACAAGAATTCAATTATAATTTTGAACATCACATTACAAAAGAACTATTAAAACAGAAAACAAACAAAGATTAAGGAAAAGGGAAATGTATTATCTAAACCATCAAATGATACCCCTGTTTGTTCCTGACAAACTTCAATCACATGTTCTGCCTCCAGCCCAGTTTCTTTAGAATATGGTTATCAACAATTCTTTGCCCTTGAAAGAGAAACCTGAGTGAACTCATCAGAACTTCCTACCTTTGATAGTATGATTCTTT
>JAJTUV010003626.1:0-62179 GCA_021653895.1 Mastomys natalensis | reverse complement strand
TTCCCTCTGTAAAAGGTACAGCTAAAAGGTCAGGGATGGCGATTCCTCAGAAGTTCTTTTATTGTTGAGGATGGTTTTCGCTATCCTGGGTTTTTTGTTGTTCCAAATAAATTTCAGAGTTTCTCTTTCAAGTTCTGTAAAGAATTGAGTTGGTATTAAATTCTGAACATCTATGGCCCAAATGCAAGGGCACCTACATACATAAAAGAACCTTTAACTTAAGCTCAAAGCACACATTGCAATCTGACACAATAACAGTGGGGGGATTTCAACATCCCACTCTCAGCAATGGCCAGACCAAGGAAACAGAAACTAAACAGAGATAAAGTGAAACTAACAGAAGTTATGAACCAAATGGATTTAACAGATATTTATAGACCATTTCATCCTAAAACAAAAGAATATACCTTTTTCGAAGTGCCTCATGGTACTTTCTCCAAAACTGACCATATAATTGGTCATAAAACAGGCCTCAACAGATACAAAAAGATTGAAATAATCCCTTGCATCCTATCAGATAACCACGGACTAAGGCTGGTCTTCAATAATGAAAAAAAAAAAAAAAACTATGGAAAGCCCACATGCACATAGAAACTGAGGACCCAGCTATACCACTCCTGGGCATATACCCAGAAGATGCTCCAACATATAACAAGGACACATGCTCCACTATGTTCATAGCAGCCTTATTTATAATAGCCAGAAGCTGGAAAGAACCCAGATGTCCTTCAACAGAGGAATGGATACAGAAAATGTGGTACATTTACACAATGGAATATTACTCAGCTATTAAAAACAATGAATTCAAGAAATCTTAGGTAAATGGATGGAACAAGAAAATTTCATCCTGAGTGAGGTAACCCAGTCACAAAAGAACACACATGGTATGTACTCACTGATAATTGGATATTAGCCCAAAAGCTCGAAATACCCAAGATACAATTCAAGGACCACATGAAGCTCATGAACAAGGAAGACCAAAGTGTGGGTGCTTTGGCCCTTCTTAGAAGGGGTAACAAAATACTCATGGGAGCAAATATGGAAACAAAGTGTGGGACAGAAACTGAAGGAGGGGCCGTCCAGAGACTCCTCCACCTGGGTATCCATCCCTTGTGCAGTCACCAAAGGTAGACACTGATGTGTATACCAGGAAGTGCATGCTGACAGGAGCATGGTATAGCTGTGTCCTTAAAGGTCTGCCCTAGCCTGACATATACAGAGGCAGAAGCTCACAGCTAACTGATCCCAGTGGAGGAGTGAGAGAGAAGACTGAAGGAGCTGAAAGGCTTTGTGGCCCCATGGTGAAAGCAACAATACCAACCAACCAGAGCTCCCAGGGTGTAAACAACCATAGGGAGGGGCCCATGGCTCCAGCTGTATATGTAGGGAAGGATGACAGTGTCAGGCATAGGTGGATGAGGAAGTCCTTGGTCCATAGAAGGCTGGATGTCCCAGTGTGGGGGAAATCATGGGTAGGGAGGTGAGAGTGGCAGGGTGGGAGGGGGCACATCCTCATAGAAGCAGTAGGAGGGGGGATGGAATAGAGGGTTCTGAGGTAGGGGGTAAGGGAATTACATCTGAAATGTAAATAAAATATCCAATAAAAGAAAAGAAAATGACTGTGGAAAATAGGAATTGTAAATGGAGTTTCTAAAACACTCCTTCAGGATTACACTGAAAGTTTGAGGAGTTAAGACATTTAAATTGCTAAGAACATTGATAAGCACAATCTAGGCAATAAATATTAAATTTTATTTACTATATATTTAAGTCACTATCTATAGTCTTGTTGAATATATTGATGAATCAATGAATAGAAAGCAAATTAAAAGTGTCTAGAACATACAGATATCTAGTAATCATAATAAGTAAATTTGTAATACCATGTTTGCTCAGAAAGGTTGAGTCTTTTCAATATAAATATTTAGGTTACATTTTAATAATATCTGGCAGTGATAAAGGTATACTATCATTGATGTCATACATTCATAATATTGTTTTTAAAATTCAGAAAAAGAAAAAAAGCTAAATTTAATAAGACTTCGTATTGCTTAGGAGTCTGTCTTTTCTAAAGAAAGAAATAAACCTTAACTCACTAGTTTTGGAGGATTGCAACAAGTCAGCTAACAGATGCTAGTTTTTTACACTACCCAGCCAAATGGTGTTTCTGAATGAGATCGTTGTACTTCAGGTAAGATATAAGACAATCCACATGAAGGAGGGAAGAAGCATTCAAACTTCAACTGCTTTCTATATGTAAATAAAAAGGAAAGATGGAAGTTGTTCTACAACTGTTTGCCATAAGGCATGCTCACTCAATATTAGATGCCTCCCTTGCTAGATTGCATAATGCAGGTTATTTCAATGGCTTGTTTTTTGAAACTACAGAATTAACAAAACTAATGGTTCCCATCATTAGGTTTAAACTAATTAAAGCATCCTAAAATACTAAGGGGCTAGAAACAATCTATTCTGGACATAACAGTATAGATCAATCAGCTGACAGAGCCCAACTTAGGTAACACTAATAACATAAGCATAAGCAAATAAGTATAAATATAAGCAAATAAGACATAAATAAAAGATTAAAACTACCACTTTTAGTTTAAACTCTTCTTTGGATATAGAATAATATTTTTGAAAAATAAAAGTGACAAAAGTATCAGACCTAACCAGAAATCAATAACAAATGTGAAAAATGAAACCTGAGTGTATATAAAGGTTAGTTAAAAATCTCAACAGGAAAAAGGTCATTCCTTTAAGTTAGGTATGGAATGGAAATAGAAGCCTTTTTAAGCCTTTAGCCTTTAATAGGTGTGCATTTGTTCTTTAAAAGTATGGATTGGGGCTAGAAAGATGATTCAGTGCTTAAGAGGATTTACTTTTCTTTCAGGGGATCCAGTTTTACTTCCCAACCCACACATGACAGATTATTTCCATCTGTAACTCCAGTTCCAGGAGATTGAATGCTTTTTTCTGGCCCACATTGGCACATGCATATATGTGGTGCACATTAACTCATGTAGGCACACACACACACAAATACATAAAGAAGTAGATGGATAAATAATTAAATACAGAAAGAAAGAAATAATGAATAAATAAATAAATAAATAAATAAATAAATAAATAAATAAATGGTTTTTCCTGAAGACCACTTCCATTCTAGAATGTGTGTTGTCTTTTCTTTAAAAGCATGTATTTCCTCTGCTTTCTTCTCAGTCCCAAGTGGGATTGAAGAATCTTTACTTGGGCTCTTAAAGCAGAAAGCAGAAGGAGGGAGAGAACTGGATGGGAGAGGGGAGGGTGAGGGCATGGAAAAAGGGGAACATGATCAGGTATTGAGGGGGACCAGGAGTGAAGTCCAAGGAGCCAGCAGAATGAATAGAAATATACAACCTCAGGAGGTGGGAGGTGATGGGACCCTCTAGAATAAACCTGGGAGGTGAGAGAATCTCAAGAGTCAAAAGGAGGGAACCTTAGATGAAATGCCCAATACTGGGGAGAGAGAATTTGTAGAATCTACCTCATGGAGAATGACAGAGCATCAAGTGGAGGGAGGGGGTTTCCATCCTACAGTTAAAAATTCTGACCCAGAATTGTTCCTTTCTACAAGAACTAGAGAGGCAAAAATGGAGACGAGACTAAGGGAAAGGAGGTCCAGTGACTGGCCCAAATTGGGACCCATCTCAAGGGATGCTCTAAGGCCTGACGCTATTACTTATGCTATGTAAGTATGTATGTTTGTAAGTACAGACAGGAGCCTAGCATGGTTGCCCTCCAAGAGGCCCAATAAGCAGATGACTGAGACAGAAGCAGATACTTACAACCAACCAATGGTCTGAAATCAGGGACCCCTGTGGCTGAATTGGGGAAAGGCTGGAAGAAGTTGAGGATAGTGACCCTATTGGAAGATAAGTAGTTTCAACAAGCCTGGAACCCTGAGATCTCTCAGAAACTCAACCACCAACCAGGCAGCACACACTAGCTGCTTCAAGGCCTCTGACACATATACAGCAGAGGAATGCCTGGTCTGACCTCAGTGAGAGAAAACACACCTAAACCTTGAGAGACTTGAGGCCCCAGGGAATGGGAAGGCCTGGCGGGGTATAGGGGGATGTGGGGTGTGGAGATATCCTGTTGGAGATAGTAGAGGAGGAATGGGATGAAAAATTTTCAGAGGGCAAAACATTGGGCTGATAATGACTGGACTGTAAAAATAGATTAAAGATTTTTAAAAAGGCTTCTATTTCCATTCCATACCTAACTTAAAGGAATGACCTTTCTCCTGTTGAGATTTTTAACTAACCTTTACTGTATTTTTCTTTTAAACACAAATAAAACTTTCCTTGAGCTTAAAAGACAATAGTGTCGTTTTTGTTTTTTTGCTTTGTTTTGGTTTTTTTGGTTTTTTTTATCATGGTCCTTAAGATTGATTTCAATTATTATCAGTACTAAAACTAAAAACATCAATGAACTTAACTTTGAGCTAGGTTTTGAATCACTGTATTTTAATGCTAAATCTAACTTTCAAGATTACTGTATTTATGAGAAACATGGTACAGCTCTAAGCTTAGCACTCAAGAGGCCAAGGCAAAAAGATTCTGAAGTTTTAGGCCAGCCTGGGATATATAAGGAGATCTTGTCTCAAATAATTATTCAAATGTATGTTCGATTTCTTTAACCCTGAGAATTAATGGAGAGCTTCTTATAAGATAGAAATTTAGCAAATTTAAAAATACTTTAATGCTAAACAATGAATAATAGGCTGCCAATTGTATTATCCCATGACAGGGTACTAGCCAAACATATATATTGTAGAATTCTAATGGGTATGGACAAATGATATTGATCTGGGTTTGGTTTTGTTTGTTTTACTTTTACTTTGGGGAACAGGGTCCCACTGTATTGCCAGGCTGACCTTGAGCTTCTAGATTCAAGTTATCCTTCTTTAGATTCCACAGTAACTATGCCTTTAGGCATACTTGCCTGTGCCTAGCTTGACATTGCCTTTTGGTTGTTTTGGGATTTTGTTTTGTTTTGTTTTGTTTTGTTTTGTTTTGTTTTGTTGTGGATAGCCCCAGCCTTGTATTTTGATCCTAGTTCCACCCTTCTGGGAGGGGCTGCAGAGGATGATTGAATCTGTACACAGATGACATCTTGTAAGCCCTTCTGTTCAATTAAAACCTGTGAAATAAAGACTAGAGCCAGAGATTGGGCAGTAGAAGGGGATGCGGAGAAAAAGGCTTAGGGGAGGAGAGAGTGAGAGGAATTTGATATAAAAGATAGAGCAGAAGCAGAGGAGAAGAGAAGGAGTCGCAGGCAGAGCAGAAGCAGAAAGAAAAGAAGTAGGAGCAGGAGGAAGCAGAGCAGAAGGAAGACAGCTGTAGAAGGAAGCCAACAATGGAGGAGCCGGAGCTCGGAGCTCTGAGGACAAGGACACAGCCTGGATGAACCTCAAGTTATAGGGGATCTCATAGCCAGGGATTAGAGTAGTGTAGTGGTAAATCTGCCCAATCCAGGTGTGCAATTTATACCATAATTATTGAGTTGTGTCTTCTTTACTGGTCTCCATCGCAGGAGATTTACTGCGGCAAATTTGGAGGTTAACTAATTTCTTCTACTACAACATAAATTCTTAGTATGTCACTCTGACTAGTCTGGAAGTCATATAAAACAGGCTGGTCTTGAAAACATAGAGATCTGACTGCATCTGCCTCCCAAGTGCTGAGATTAAAAGTGCATACCACCATGTTCAGACTAGCTTGACAGTTTGAATGCAAATAAAATTTGCAATTTAATTGGAAATTAAATTATCATTCATTGTCTTTGTCACTATCATTTTAGAAAATGGAACCATATAGCACACCAACTTTGTCCATTAGCTTCATAAAATGTAGCTAGAAATATATTCCATAATTGGATTATTATACAGATGCATATTGTTTTGCTTTAAATTTGGGATATCTTTAATAGATTAGTGTTTTAAATGTTCAAAGTCTAACTTGTGGCACTATTTTGAAAACTGGAGCCTTTAGGCAAGTAGGAGCTAGCTGACAGAAATATGACACTAGGAAAGATAATTTAATAGCAATGGCTTAATGTTACATCTAGTCCTACCTCTTCCTCCTGGTCTATTCTATGTGAACAAGCAGCTGCATGCAGCATAGATAGAGCAAGTACTACCCACCACAATAACCAATGGAATCAATTTTGGCTTTTCTTCCCTTTTATACTTTTAAAAAGGTATATTGTCACAACAATAAAAAATATAGGAGGGACAGGGGCCTTTTGTTTGGAGCGGCTGTGGGGGGGGTCACAGAGCAGCAAGGCCTGCGGCCTTCCCCAGATCGCTCGGTCCCGCTGCTGCCCCTTGCGGGGTTGAAGTGGGGGGCGCCCGGCCTGAGGGAAGGAACAGGCGGGGGGGGGCAGCTTGGGAGTATTCACCTCTCTTCCCTGAGCTCTGCACCGGAGGCTACTACTCACGCTACGCCATGAACATCAAGGATGCCAAAAACCCCTCTTTCCCATGGTTTGGCATGGACATCGGAGGAATCCTAGTAAAGCTCTCGTATTTTGAACCTATTGATATCACAGCAGAGGAAGAACAAGAGGAAGTTGAGAGCTTAAAAAGTATTCGGAAATATTTGACTTCTAATGTAGCATGTGCATCTACTGGCATTCGGGATGTACATCTTGAACTGAAGGATTTAACACTTTTTGGACAAAGGGGAAACTTGCACTTTATCAGATTTCCAACCCAGGACCTGCCTACTTTTATCCAAATGGGGAGAGATAAAAATTTCTCAACCTTACAAACGGTGCTGAGTGCTACAGGAGGTGGTGCTTACAAGTTTGAGAAAGATTTTCACACAATTGGAAACCTCCACCTACACAAACTGGATGAACTTGACTGCCTTGTAAAGGGCTTGCTGTATATAGATTCTGTTAGTTTCAATGGACAAGCAGAATGCTATTATTTTGCTAATGCCTAGGAACCTGAGCGATGCCAAAAAATGCCTTTTAACCTGGATGATCCTTACCCACTGCTGGTAGTGAATATTGGCTCAGGAGTCAGTATTTTAGCAGTCCATTCCAAAGACAACTATAAAAGAGTGACTGGGACAAGCCTTGGAGGGGGCACCTTTCTTGGATTATGCAGTTTATTGACTGGCTGTGAAAGTTTTGAAGAAGCTCTGGAAATGGCATCGAAAGGTGACAGTACCCAAGCTGATAGGCTGGTCCAAGATATTTATGGAGGAGATTATGAAAGATTTGGTCTGCCGGGTTGGGCTGTGGCATCTAGTTTTGATAATATGATTTATAAGGAGAAACGAGAAACTGTTAGTAAGGAGGATCTGGCAAGAGCCACTTTAGTTACTATCACCAATAACATCGGTTCCGTGGCACGGATGTGTGCTGCAAATGAGAAAATAAATCGAGTTGTCTTTGTTGGAAACTTTTTACGTGTCAATACTCTGTCTATGAAACTTCTGACATATGCTTTGGATTACTGGTCGAAGGGTCAGTTGAAAGCATTGTTTTTAGAACACGAGGGATACTTTGGAGCTGTTGGTGCACTTCTTGGACTGCCAAATTTCAGCTAAAACGTTGGAGATCTTTACTAAGGAATGTCACCCAGGAGGAACTGATCCAGAAATTGCATTCATTATTTGTTACTGGGAACCAAAGGATAAACGAATAATGCTATTTGTGTTCATTTTAAATGTCAGAACGGTAGGCTTGTGAGCTTTGCCGCATGGAAAGATCTATAATGGGAAATATCCCTCATTGATGTCCCCTTGTATGTATAGATAGCCAGCGTTCTATCTTAAATGCAATACAGCCTCTTGATTGTTGAACTTTCTCAATGATTTTCTATTTATTTGATGCAGCCAACATTGTAGGACTGTGTGCTCAGACACAAATCTTAAAATCTCAGAAATGTTTATGCAAAATAATTGATTCTAAATAAAAAAAATATATAGCTATTACAGAGAGGTTTGCCATTTACTTACTAATTCATGAAGGACACCTTCTATTTTACTAGTTTTTCCTATATCTTCCTTTCATACCCAAGCAGAAATTTAACCATTTCTTTAGTGAACCAGGAGTCCTTAATTTCTCCAAAGGGAAATTTCCTGCTATTTCTTTCCTGGTTATTTCATTGTTTCTCACACTCACTGCTTTAGTCTCCTTTCCAATTGTAGAAGCCTTTGCATGCCTCTTATAGTCACTGTCCTGAAAATTTATGGCTTAGAATATCTCTTTACACTCTAAGTCCATACCAGACAAAGCCAGAAAGTCCTATAGGCACAAATCAAGTCTCAAAAACACCAGAAAATTGAAATAAATTCCTGTGCTCTATTTGACCACCATCAATAAATTCTGGATATACACAAAGGAAACAACAAAAAGCTTATAAACTCATGGAAACTGAACAACTCTCTACTGAATGAAAAATGGGTCGAGACAGGAATTAAGAAAGAAATTAAAGACTATATAATTGAGTGTAAATGAATAGACATCATACACAAACTCACAAGACATGATGAAGGCAGTTCTAAAAGGCAACTTTATAGCACTAATTCTCTACATACAAAAAAAAACTGGAATATTTCACACTATCAACTTAACAGCTACCTGAAAGCTTTAGAACAAAAAGAAGATATTATAGCCAAAAGAAGTACATAGTAAGAAAAAAATCAAGTTCAGAATTGAAAACAGCAACAAAAATAGAGACAAATAAGCAAGAGTTGGTGTTTTTAGAGAAAATCAATAAAATTTACAAACCCTTATTCAAATTAACTAAAAGGCAGAGAATTTCCAAACTAACACATTTGGAAACAAAAACGAGAGGCATAACAATGGACACAGAGGAAATTCAAAGAAAGAATCATGACATACTTTAAAACTTTGTACTCTACCAAATTGGAACACCAAAAGGAAATGGGTAATTTTCTTGATACATACTACTTGCCAAAGTTAAATCAAGATCAGATAGGCAATTTAAACAGATATGTAAACAGTAGTGAAATAGAAAGAGTCATTAAAATCTTCCAAGCAAATAAACCAAGGAGCAGATGGGTTTAGCTCAGAATTCTACCAGATTTTCAAAGAAGAATTAATGCCAATATACCCGTAATTATTCCACAAAATAGAAACAGAAGGAACATTGATTGCTCAGTTTGTTTTACAAGGCCACACTCACTCTGATAACCAAACGGTGTGAAGACCCATCAAAGAAAGAGAATTACAGACCAATTTTCCTTATGAACATAGATGCAAAAATAGTCAATAAAATACTTGCAAACTGAATCCAAGAACATATCAAAAAGATAATCTACCATGATCAAGTAGTCTTTATCTCTGATGAAGGGATGGTTTGACATATGTAAATCAAGAAATATAATCCACAATATTCAAGCAAACTGAAATACAAAAACCATATGATAGTATCATTAGATGCAGAAATGGTCTTTGACAAAATCCAACACCCCTTTATGATAAAAGTGCTAGAGGAATTAGGGACACAAAGGACATATCTGAACATAATAAAGGAAATTTACAGAACGCCTATAGCCAACGCAAACTTAAATGGAAGGAAATTGAAAGCAGTGCCACTAAAATCAGGAACAAAAAAAGATTGGCAATTCTCTCCATATATACTCAATATAGTACTTTAAGTTTTAGCAACAAAAAGTCAACTGAAGGAGATCAAGGAGGTACAAATTAGAAAGGAGTAAGTCAAATTCTCTTTATTTGATATGATAGTATACAAAAATGATCAGAAAAAGTCTACCAGGAAGTGTCCACAACTAACAAACACTTTAATCTAAGTAGCTGGGTACAAAATTAAATTGAAAGATCAGTACCTTCCCTGTACAACAAATGACAAATAGTCTGAGAAAGAAATCAGGGAAAAAAAACACCCTTCAAAACAACCACAAATAATATATCTTGGGATAACTCTAACCAACAAATGGAAGACTTGTATGATAAAAAAAATTGAAGAAGGAAATTGAAGACGATATCAGAAGATGTAAACGATCTCCAATCTTCTATGTATTAACATAGAAAAATGAACATCTTACCAACAGCAATCTACTGATTCAATACCATCCTCAGCAAAATTCCAACAGAATTCTTCACAGATCTTACAAGGACAACTTACACATACACACACACACACACACACACACACACACACACACGCAAGAAATCAAGATATTTCAGGCTGTAAACATTCTGAAAAACAGAGCAAACAACAATGGGTAACCTGAGGCAAACCCATTCCTATTAACTAGACCTGCAAGCTGTACATAAGCACATTCAGAGAAAACTTTGTGTTTTAGAGGACTGAGGTCACAAGACTTTTGTCCTGTTTCTTTAGAGACTTCTCACAAGTACTCAGTACTCTCCTCACACAGCTTCATTCATTGATGTGGTTCCAACACTAGACAAAGCAGCATACTACAGAAGGGGATATTTTTCCCAACATCACATCTGAATCTGATATAGGGATATATCTAATATATACCAAAAATAAACCCCTAGATATCAAGAAAATAAACAGCACAAGAACCATAGAGGTTAGGTATAAAGTAAGCTACTGGGAATGGGATAGATTTCATTTAGAAAGGGAAATAGAATAGATCATTATGTAAAGATAGGGTCTGGAATGATAGGATCAGTTGAGGAGGGGGAAGCCAAAAATCAGAGAGTGAATATAGGGAGATAAAGCTTAAACTAAAGATCATTTGATGGGTACTATGGAAACCTAGTAGAATAGAAGCTCTCTAAAAATATACATATATGAATGAGATCTAATTGAAATGGACAAATAATGGGGAGATAGAGCCCCCATTCTCTACTTCTTGTTACCAACTGAAGCTTCCAGTACCAGGATTAGGCTACATCTAATTGATACCTTGACCAAGGGGGTCTCACAAGAATCCCCAAACAACCCAGGCTATTGCTCTCTACAAACTGGCAGCAAGAGCCCATTGATGAGGACAACACCTATACATCTCACTGAACATGGACAAGTTGGGTTTGTACCTACATAAAGCCTCCACCTTTATGTCCTAGTGACTCTGGTGTAGTAAGATACTTTGCACGCTACCAAAGGGGAAATATAAACACCAAGTCAAATACAAACCCTTTGATATCTAATATAAACCCTTTGATATTTAATATAATATATAATATAAATATAAAATATAATATAAACCCTTTGATATCTAATATAAACCGTTTGATATCTAACATAAACACCAAGTCAAATACAAACCCTTTGATATCTAATATTGCGTGTAAGATATGCTAGGTCAATGGTGGCACAAAGCTTGTGAGAGTAACCAACCAGTAACTGATTTGATTTAAGGCCTATTCCAGGAGATGGAACCCATATCCAATACTGTATGTCCAAGAACCTGAGACTAGATAGCCCAGAGACATAGAATAAAACAAACAGTGGTAAAATGATTTTTAATGGCATTCTGCTATACTCATAGATCAGTGCCTTCTCAGTCATCATCCAAGAAGCTTCCTTCTGCAGTAGATGGAAACAAAAACAGGGACCCACCATCAGACATCACATATAGAGTAAGGGACCTTGGAACACTCAACACTACATAGCTTGGTTCCATCAAATTCCCCCACTCAGAGTTCATGAAACCTCCGAAAGAAGAGGCAGAAAGAATGTAACAGCTAGACACAATGAAGGACACCAAGAACCAGGACCCTCTAAAACAACATGAGCAAATATCATATGAATTCACAGAGACTAAAGCAGCATGCACTGGGTCTGCACAGGTCTGCATCAAGTCTTCTGTATGTATAGTATAGCTTACAGTTTAGTGTTTTTATAAGATTCCTGAGTGTGTAGACAAGTGATTCTCTGATTCTTCTGCATTCTCTTTGGTTCTTTTCCTTCTGTTAATTTGTCTTGTCCAACATCAATGTAATAGGTTTTAGTTTTATTTTATTATATTTTATTTTGTTATATTTTCCTCTTATAAGCCTGTTTTTTTTTTCCAATGAGAGACAGGAGAGTGAATTCCGATGGAAGGGCATGTCAGAGGAACTGGGAAGAGTAGACTGAGGGGAAACCATAATCCATAATCAGGATATATTGTGTGAGAAAAGAATATATTTCAATAAAAGTAAAACAAAGAAATTAAAATCCTTAGCTGTTATACTTAATCACAAAAATGCACAAACAACTCTTCACATCCAACAAGAAACAATAGCTACACAATAGTATAATTTGACTCTTCATCAATTTCACTCATCATCTTTTGTCATATGAGCCTTTGAACACCAAGTTGATATTTTGAATTAAGAAACCCCAATATATTCTTTTGTTTCAGGACATCATATTCACCACTGTCTATGTGTCCATTCATTCTACTGGGGAAATATTTGATTATCTTATATCTGGCCACCTTTTCTCGTCCTCATAGTCATTTCTGATTTCTCAGTTTGTGTTGGTTGTTCCTTCCTTGTAAACGCACAGTTTCCTGATCTTAATTTTATCTTAAGATTTATGGCACTGAACATATGCCTTTGTTTTCAACTTCTCTTACAGAATAAATGCCTGGGGTAAGGAGTATGTACAGTCTTTTGAATACAATACGAAATATAACTCAGAGTCCAGCAGATCAATAAACCAAGGAACAGAGAATTCAGAAATGGATGGTTAGGAAAATGAAGGGGTCACTTCTTTCCACATTCACTTCTGAGGCCTGGACAACTTACTCACTATGTACAATTTACCCCATAAAGCCAATGAGTAGAGCTTGTTCTAGCCACATGCAAATTCAAGAGAGAATCTTTCAGTCCTCACAGAGTTCCCACAACATCCCATATGATCATATCACTCAGTTTTGGCAGAGTCATATAATTTGGATAAGTACCCATTGTAATGTCCCTATCACAACAAAATTGCCAGACTATGCACTTCTCAAGGATATATCTACAACACTAAAAAACACAGCATAATTATTTGTATAATATATTTTGAGACAGTGCCTTGCTATGAAGCCTAGGTTTTCCTCAAACTTACGTGCTTACACAATCGTCCTAGCTGAGCTCTCTTAGTGACTTAGGTTACAGGCAACATAGTTATTCCAGAATATCCAGTTCCCTTGATCTTAGTATTTGGCTTAGAGGTGCCTTTGCAGTCAATTGTGACAAGCATGTGGATACACTGACCTGGAAGGCCACTTAGAACAGATATGCTGATCAGCCACAAAGAACACAATTAAACTGACACTCTCCAGGTGTTTGCTCTCCAGCTTTGAAGCATTGACTGTATTCTTTCCTGGAGGGCCTCAGTCATCAACTGAACATGGCAGGCTGTCCCATTCTTTCTGGGGAGTTGGGCAAAACTTTGTGAGATACTAATCAAGCTGAAAGCTCTGCATCTGTCTCTTCTGACTCCTGCCTCTTTCCCTTTCACAGGTGCCAGAAATGCATTAACAGTCTGAACTTTTTTTTTTTTTTTGGCCTACTCCCAGCTTCCTCTCTCTTCATCTTTCACAGGCATTAGGTCTTCAATAAACCTCATGCACTCTTAATTTCATTTCACATCTGTTTCTCAGAGGATCCAGTTGATATACTAGCTGCCTTTCTGCCAGCATGCATTGTTCTGCTATCTGAAGCAGAGAAGCCACACGCCTGCAATGTTTGGTTCCTACAGCCATTTCACTACATACCATACCACAAGGTAGCTTCCAAAATAACTGGTACATTCAGGTCTGAGGGAGTTCTGACCCACCACCAGAACAAACTCTTACCAACAAGACACCAAAAATAGGTAGCAGGCAACTCATCTGCCTTTTCTCTCTCTCTTTCTGAAGTAGAATATCTCCATGTATGATGTCTCCATAAGCTTTTTCAAAGATTTCCCCTTCTCCCATTTGACAGGGTTAGACTTGCTGGGCTGTCTAGGGTGTCGTCAAGGCAACTGTGAGACAATGGGCAGTGAGTCTCTTCATTTTCTAGCCTTTCAGCCTGTTGACATTTTCCTTTTTCTTACTGCCCTGGGGATTCTTTTTCCAAATAAAGCATTAGCTTTCTACTCCTTGCCTAAGGCTCTGATTTCCAGAGGGCTCAAATAATCTAAACATTCTGCTTACAGAATTGTCGTAAAGACTAAGTTAGACAATGTGCCTTAGTATGGGGCTGGCAAGCAAGGGGCATTCAAAGTCATCTAGCCTCAAGATGCTGGATAGAAGCTAGAATATGAGAATGAGACCTTCAGAGGATACAGAGAATTCATAAGCAATGATCCCACCTTCCTTTTGTCATGGGCATTCTTAAATATTGAGGTTCCACTACTACATAAAAAATTAAAGCTCAGAACTGTGTGAAGCAAGACATCTGTTTGTGGGAAAAATCAGGGCACAAGTAGTTACCTGAAGCATTAGTATGTAGCAGAGTTTTCTTTCTGATCTCAGAAACTGGTTTCTTTATTGATTGCTTTGTGCAGTTTGAATAGAATTCTTCTGTATGGGGAAATGTTCCATGAATTCTTATATTGCATCACTAAACCACAAAGAATCTATGAGCTACATAGGCACTTAGGCAAAATGAGACAAAATTATCATTTCTTCTATTTAAAGCACACTGTGAAACTATCAATTACTGTGTTGTGTGTTTTAGAACTCAAAAGTCCATGCTGCTTGCATTGGTGTCTAATTGGCATATGTGTTTCAGGTACATAAGAATGGATGAGGAAAGGCTGCTACACTGTTATCTGTGGCTGGATGCTGTACATATGCATCCCCAGAGGTAAAATTGCTATCTTGTCTCAGATCTATGAAGCACTCAGTAAGAAGTGACTACAGAAATAGCAACTGAAAGCACCAGGTGACCAAGCTAGTATATAAACTCCATGCATTATAGATCATTTATTGTAACAAGATAAGTTAGGGTCACATCCAAATAGTTTGTTCTTTCCAGCAATCTAGTCAGGAGGCAATGACGAGAAGAAAACTCAAGTGGTACCCACTGTCTAACCTGCTCAAAGAATATGAGTGTTGTATTATCCAGGGTTCTCTAGAATAATAGAACTTGTGGTGACCAACAACTATAAAATTATTTTGCTACTACTATGGATTGTAAAGTAAATTCTGATGTGCAGCATATCTGGTATGTCACCCTCAAAGGGATGGCAATCCACAGGTTGAGAACCACTATTATATAGGGTTCCAGCAGAAGGCATGGGTCCAAATTAGATCTGAATTAAAGATCTGGATTAAAGATGTATAAAGTGAGCTTAATATGGTTTTAAGTTGTATTGCAAGTGTTCTGAGCTTTGGGGCTAATATCCACTTAACAGTGAGTACATACCATGTGTGGTTTTTGTGACTGGGTTACTTCACTCAGGATGATATTTTCTAGTTCCACCCATTTCCCTGTAAATTTCATGAAGTCTTTGTTTTTAATGTACCACATTTTCTTTATCCATTCTTCTGCTGAGAGACATCTGGGCTGTTTCCAGCTTCTGACTATTATAAATAAGACTGCTATGAACATAGAGGAGCATGTGTCCTTGTTATATGTTGAAGAATTGTTTGGGTATATGCCCAGATCCAGGAGTGATATAGCTGGGTATGTCAAGTAGAACTATTTTAATTTTCTGAAGTGTAGATGCTTCAGTCCTACTTAGAAGGGGGAACAAAATAATCATGGGAGGTAGAGGAAAGGAGGGACCTGGGAGGGAGAGAGGAGGGTGAAGGGAAAAGGGGCAGGATCAGGTGTGTCAGGAGACTGGGAGAAGTACAGAGGCTTGAGAAATTGAACAGAGGGGGATGTGGAACCTGGAGTAGCCACTAGAAAGTCCTAGATGTCAGGGAAGAAAGAAGTTCCCAGAACCCAACAGGGATGACATTATCTGAAATATACAACAAAGGAGAGATTAGAACCAGCAAAGTCCATATCCAGTGGATAGGCACAGCCCCTAGTTGAGGGATGGGACTACCCAATGCATCTCAAAAATTTTAACCCATAATTGTTCCTGTCTAAAGGAAATGCAGGGACAAGGAGTGGAGCAGAGACTAAAGGAAAGAACATTCAGAGATTGCCTCACCTAAGAATCCATTCCATCTGCAGATACCAAACCCAGAAGATCTTGCTGATAGGACCCTGGTATAGCTGTTACATTAGAGGCTCTGCCAGAGCCTGATCAATACAGATGTGGATGATCACAGCCAACCATAAGACTGAGCGTGGGGACTCTAATGGAAGAGTCAGGGAAAGGACTGAAGGAGCAGAAGGGGATTTCATCCCCATAGAAAGAACAACAATATCAATTAACTGGACCCCCCAGAGCTACCAGGGACTAAACCACCAACCAAAGAATACACATGGAGGGATCCATGACTCCAGCTGCATATATAGCAGAGGATTGCCTTATCTGGCATTAATGGGAGGGGAGGCTCCTTATTCTGTGGAAGCTTGGTGCCCCACTGTAAGGGGATGCTAGGGCAGTGGGTAGGTGGTAGGGAGCACCCTCATAGAGGCAGGAGGTGGGATGGGATGGGTGGTTTGTGGACAGGATATTGGGAAAGAGGGAGAATATTTGAAATGTAAGTAAATAAAATAACAAATAAAAAGGTTTATAAAGTGGAAATTTTTGGTTCCTTTGGAGACCGAGTTTGTAACAATGTTTGGCTGGGGCAGGCAGACAGGTAAAAGAATCTTTTGCTTAGCAAACATATGAAAGGACACATGATGTTTACAAAGAATATAAATATGACCTCACAGAGGTCAAGCATTGGTTTGCTTTTCTCTGGCTCACTAGTCTTAGCTGATGACATGCATGTATTGGTTCACCTTACATTGCATTGCTGAGATTTTACTTGTGGTGATTTCACAGAGAATAACTCACCAAAGTATTTCTTGTGAGATTCTTGTTGCTTCTTGTCACTTCCAAAGTGGACTCGGTACTATTGGTAAGCCTTGCAGACTCATCTTGGTTGAACTACCCTTGCTGATTTGTGTGTAGTTTCTGCCGAGTAGGCTGGACTGCAGCTGCTGATTCCTGTTTGGTGTTTGCTAATGGACTGGACTGAGAACAATGAATGTTAGAATTGCCCCCAAAGATGTATTTCTAAACAGGTCTACTCCTCATGTCCCCAAACTCTTTCTTTTCCACTACCTCTGGTGGGTGATAGGCTGGGTGGTGGTGTTTGAACCCTTATTAACACAGGCTGTAAAAAAATATAGGCCTACAAGTATGATTTCTAATCTCAAAATATCGATTAAAAGTGTGTGTTTCTACCTCAAAGATCTAGATTAGAATTAAGCCTGAATCCCTCATTGGTGTACCCTCCAATTCTGGGTTATAGGTCACAAACCAAAATAGCTCTTATGTAGGCTAACTCCATGTTTCTTAAAATGAAATTCAGGACCTCCTGCATTAGTTTCCCTGGGATGGTCCAGATGATTCCTTTCAAACAAGCACCCTATCTCATTCTGATGAGGACTGATGTTGCCTATGGCCTGGACCCAACCCAACCTGCACTTGAGGGTTGGAGGTGAGGTGGCACAGAATGAATGACACAAACTCCAGGAGCAGGTGAAAAACTCTGCAGCAAGCTCATCTGAACAGTGCTCCAAGCTATTTTAATATCCTCCACCCATGCCCCATTGGGCTCAAGAAAGCATCTCTTCTAAACAGCAGTTCCAGATTGTCTGGCATTGTCTGTGCCAGCAATCCTTGGTCTCTCAGGCAGTCCTCAATTAGGTCCTCCTGCAGGAGATGCTTTTGCAACTACATGAACTCTGGTATTAACATAGAGGTGGCCCGGCTATTCCTGCTACACACTGATGCTTAAAATCTATGACATTATGTAAATGAAGCTCAGATTTATTTGTTTTTATTTTATGTGCATGAGTGTTCTATCTGTGTGCATGCCTATGGACCATATATGTATAGTGCTGAGATCAAAAGAGGAAGTCAGATCCTCTGGAACTAGAGTTACATTTAGGTGTAAGTCACCATGTGAGTGCTGGGAAATGATCCCAAGTCCTTTGTAAGAGCAGCAAGTGCTACTAACCACTGAGTCATCTCTCCAGCTATTACAGCCCAGCTTTATAAAGATGCAGTTCCAAGTAGAGCAAGTACCAGTTGAGAAAGTTGCATGGTGGACAGGGCCCTTCTTTTCTAAAAAGGGAGGATTGAACAAAGGGCTGAGTCTTTCTCATGTACAATGTAAATGGCTTTTTTTCTGAGGACAGGCTGTGCTGAGACTACAGGTATCTGGGTGCCTAGATATGGGGAAGTCAAAGGGAGATATATTTAGTTTGTAGGGAATAGGCAATACTGAAGTGGCTCACAAACTAACTTATTGTCAATAGTTACTGTAGAGCAATGGTTCTCAGCATTCATATTGCCCACCCTCACAATCTTATCATAGGTATTAAAATAAAGGGATAAAAATGTAAGTATACAAGTACTCATGTACTATTTCATTACAGAGTGATGTCTCATACAAAAATGTGAGTTATATAGTCCTATAATCTCAGCACTCATAAACTTATGAGCTCAAAGCCAGCTTGGGGTACACCGCAAGACTGTTTCCAAAATAAGTTAACTTTTGGCCATCTGTATAGTCATACATGAAATACAAATTAATTTTGTGTATAAAATTGCGTTCCAATTCTCAAATATCTATTATATGTAGAAATACTGTCAAAAATCCTTAGACTATCTAATCCCAATCAAGAACTGTTTCTTCACTAAGAACATCTTGCTTGTACAATATGGTCATAGTATCATATCCTTTCCTGCAGTTTCCCTAACCCCCATAAACCACCAGTTTGATCTTCATCTCTGTAATTTTGTCATTTTGAGAATATTTTCTTAATTCAATGATATAATACATGAATTTTGGAGGATGACATTCTCTCTGAGTAGGCTGTCCTTGGAAGCATCTAATTTATCAGTTGTATTAATAGTTCATTTCTTTCTGTTTTGTTCTAGGCAAGGACTTTTTATGAAGTTCAGGGTGGCATTGAATGCTAGTGTACCTCCTACCTTAGTCTAACGATAGCTAGGATTTTAGAAACATGCACCACTGCATGGAGCAATTCACTCTTTCTTTTTGAAAATATAGTTGAGTACTTACTATTTTTTGGTATGATCCACTACATATACTTAATCATTTATATTTAATATTTAATTATTTATAAAGTATATTTCATTAGTCATTTACTAAACTAACCAATATATTTCAGTTGCCTCTAGTTTGGAGCAACACCAAATAAAAATATGAACACTTATGGTATGGTATTTTGCAAAGACATAAATATTAATTTACCTGAGATCACTGTTACAAAACGCAATTGCTAGATTGTATATAAGTGAACTTTTATTTTTGTAAAGAAACTTCCCAACTAGTTTTTCAGAGGAATTGTACTTGTTTCAGTTTCCATCAGCAATGTATAAGGCATCTAGATTTTGTGCATCTTTGTCAGTTCAAATGATTTGAATTATGTTGAATGCCCACACAGCATACATACTGAGACTTTAAACTCCAGTACAACATGGAGGTAGGATCTTTAAAGAAGTAATTTGGTAAATGCATGTCCATTATGGTAGGACCTATTTTCCAGTGTCATATTAAAAGAAAAACTTATGTTACAAGCAAAAAAGAAAAGAAATAAAAGTAGTAAGAATGTTATGGAAAAGCCAAAAGAGAAAAGAATGTAACTATAATATTATTGTGCAAGCAAGATGCTCTTTGTGATAGAGCCATTCAATATCTAGATTGGGATAAGTTATACTCTACTGATAAACACTGCAAAAACAATTACTTCAAACTTCCAGCTTCTGGAAATATGAGATCATAAAATTCTGTTGTCTCAGTGACAACCAGTGTTGCTTTGATATTGTATCCTGTGTCAGTCAATTTTATTGCTGTGAAAAATAGTTGAAAAAAGGTACTGAAAGCAAGATGAGAGCCAAGCATAGAGACTTACACCTGAAGTTCCAGCACTGTTTTAATAGCCATGTAACTATCATCAAGACCTTAACTTGCATTTTCATAATGGTTAATAATATTGAGCATATTTTCATGTGACTGCATAACATTTCATAGTGTTTCCACTGAATTCTATCTCTGTGTCTTTTACATATTCCTGTTGTTTATGGTTATATTTGGAAAGTTTTACAAATTATTATATGTGTATGTATATCTTCTTACATAATATGGTTTTCAAATATTTACCTCTGTAGTTTGGTTTGTTATCATCTTGGTGGTAATCAGAGAGTAAGATACTTGCTTGTGAAACAAGGTCTCCTTAGGAAGCCCACCTTAGCTTGGAAATCAAGTTTCTGTTCTTCTGAAGTAGCCTCTCAAATGCTGGAATTAACAGTTCTATGCAAAAGATTTTAATATTTAATTTGATTGGCAGGTTGTTCAGATTGATATGTCTTTGGTTTAGTTAAAGTTTTTGTTTGTTTGTTTGAGACACTCTCATTATATAGCTCCAATTGGCCTCAAATTCATGATTCTCCTGCCTCTATTTTCATATTTTTTTCAAATTGGTGGAGATGTCTGTTATTGGCTTTCTCTTTTATGGACCATGCTTTTGATACCAAGGGTAATAAGTCTTTACCATGTTCTTTGTCTCATGATTTTCTTCTGCTATCTTGTACATGTTCTATTGGCTTTTATTTCCCATTTAACTCTGATAAATTTTTAGCTACATTTTCCAAGGTCTGAAGTTTATGCTTAAACACCACACAAAGCATTTCTCCTAGTTTTTCCTTGAATTTTCAAAATTATTTTAGCAAACTTACATTCTGTGCCTCTCCATATAAATCTAAGAATAAGATATGTGTCTGTAAAAAAGGTGATACAGCTTAATAAGAAACACATAGTAAACTAGAGATCAATTTGAGGAGCTCTAACATGTGTAATATATTGAGTCTTCTAACCCACAAATTTGTTTTATTCACCTTTCCACACTGGTGGTTTTCTGGCACCTTTCTATCCCCTTAGAGAATTTCTATTTGATTATTGGAGGAGTTAACAATATTTAGTATTATACTAATATAGCATTAGTATATACTAATATATAGTATTAAACTAATATAAATTTGATTGCTCATTTCTATATATTGGATGTTGGACATTCTAAAGAGGACATTGTGAAAACGGCCTCCACAGTAGTACATTAGGCAAATGGTATAAGTTTTCAAAGGTGAGAACTAGTGAGTTGTCTTTAGGTTACCTTCTTATCGTATGTTTTTCTTCCCAATCAGAAGGTAAATGCTTTGTTCTAACACAGTCTTCTGTCATGTAGTGTTGTTTTGCCACAGGTCCAAGACAATGGGTTCAATCAATCATGATCTGAAGCCTGCAAACTTGCAAGTCAAGGCAAATATTTCTTCTTTATAAGAAGTTTCTCAGAGGAAAGGGGGTTGTCCCTAAATCTGTTGCATGACTAATCAGTGTCCCAACAGGGCTGCCTTTTCTGGCCTCAGTGGGCAAGGATGCACCTAACTGTGCAGACTTGATGCATTAGGGTGAGAGGGATCCTCAGGGGCCCCCACTCTCTCAGAGGAAAAGGGGAGGAGGACTGGGGAAGGGACTCTTTGAGGTTAAGAATAGGAAGAAGAGGCATCATTTGGAATATTAATTAATTAATTAAAAAAGAAGAAAATAAAATGTGTTGTCTTAAGGAAAAACAAAAAGAAGTTGCTCATCTAAACTAATTTGTATATTTTCTATAACATATATATTTGTATGGTAACAAAAAGGTGGCTAATACCTTATACCTGGGTACAAATGTTAAATGTTTACAAATCTGTCTGCTAGGTGCTTTCTGGCATTGCTGGAAGAAAAATTATATTTTTTCTGTAGTGGAGTAGTTATTACCTAAAAATAATTCTGTCTGGGCGAGCTGTTCATTTTCTATTTATTTACACAGAAATTAGAACTTTACTTGAGATTGCTTTCTTACATACCAATGGGTATTTCTGGGTTGTTTGACATCTTCTCCAATACTCATCTATTGTGTGTGTGTGAGGGGGGGTGGTTTGGGGATTGACTCTAGGACCACATATATGCTAGTCAAGGTATCTCTACTGAGTATATCCTTACCCCAACACTCATATCTATCTTTTCCTTAGTTTGTCTACATTTTACATTTTTTTGTAAACATTACTTACTAGTCAGGTAGGATGCAAAGGTCTCCAAATGGACACTTAATAGTGTCATTGCCTTTTGTTGCCTACCATCACTGCATGGCAAAACCCTATTGCTAAAGACAGCACATACTTTGGGTACAGAACACAAATAAATCAATCTCAAACTAACAAGGAACCTTCTTTCCTCCCTGCTAGCCAGCTTTCATAGCACAGAAGACTGCTGCATGATGTGGACAGACACACTATCTTCCTCATGTGCCTGTAGCTCTTTCATCTCTAGGTATGCGCAGTGCATAATGACTTTCTTCCTCCATATTTTCTCTTTTTTTTTCTTTTCTTTTAATTATTTTATTTATTTACATTTCAAACATTGTCTCCAAATCCAGACCCTCCTCCACAAGCCCCTCATCCCTGCCACCTTTTCTTATCCTGTAACAGAGCTCTTCCCCACCCACTCTCACCTCACCCCTTTTAGCATCCCCATTCTCTGAGGCATCAAGCCTCCACAGGACCAAGCCTATCCCCTCCCACTGAGGCTAGTCAAGGCAATTCTTTGCTACATATGTAGCCAGGACCATGAATCAGCCCATGTATCCTCTTTGGTTGATGGTCTATTCCCAGGGAGTTCTGAAGTGTCCAATTAGTTAATATTGCTGTTCTTCCTAAGGGGTTGCAATCCTCTTCAGCTCTTTCAATCCTCCCTCCAACTCTTTCATAGGGGTCCCAGAGCTCAGTCCAATAGTTGGCTATAAGTATATGCATCTGTCTTAGTCAAGTGTTGGTAAACTCTCTCAGAGGACAGCCATTCTGGGCTTCTCTCTGCAAGCATATCTTGGCATCAGCAATAGTGTCAGGGTTTGGTGTCCTGCACATGGGATAGATCCCAAGGTGGGGCCGTTTCTGGATGGCCTTTCCTTAAGTCTCTGCTCCATTTTGTTCCCTGCATTTCCTTTAGACATGAACAATTCTGGGTTATTCAAAGGAGATAATAGTGTATTTTGACACTGAATAAATCTGACGAACACTATCTGAATCAGAATACTAAGATTAACAACACCAGTGATAAGCAAAAGATCAAGTCAGGCAAATGCTTAAATAGATGAGGTATGTACTCTCTAAGCCTCACCCCTTGCTGAAGGTAGTTGGTTGTTTCTAGAGGATGGAGAATCTTTATTTTTTGAAGGTGTTTCCACTGGTATGTTGCCCATATTCCAGTTGATGGTCCTACATTTATGCATGTATGGGCAGTGCTAGTTGGATTTAGTGATTTATCAAAAAGAAAAAGAGCATGAAGTTAGGAGGAGGATGTTTCGGAATGGGATATAAAGGGGGTTGAGGAGGAAAATAAGAAGTGAGTATAGTAATATTTTATTGTATATACATATTAAATTGTCAAGAACAAAATATGATTCAAAATTAAATCCCAAAACTCAAATCATTCAATTAGTAAACGAATTAATGAATCAAATAGACAGTTTTCAAAAGAAGATACACCATAGCCTGTAGGTCATTCTAACAAATCTCCTTTCTATATACATAGAGATTCATTCTATAAGTTTTGCTACTCTAGAAAACTCTTACGAATACATCTGAAAAATGAAATCAGCCCAGTTTTCCATCAAGAGATCAAAGGATAAAGGGAATGAAGTACATATTTTTAAAAAGGGAATTTATTCAGTCACAAAGAAAGATGAAATAATGGTATATGCATGAAAATTGATAGGACTAGAAATAACTATGCTTAACACAGGAAGCCAGACTCAGATAAATAGCAAATCTTGTCTCTTGTATATGGAATCTAAAGAATACAAACTCATAAAAATAGAAAATGGAATGGTAATTGCCAAGGTGTTACAGGAGGGGAAGAGGAAAGTGATGGCCAAAGGCCACAAAGCTTTAGTTATGCACATTGAAAATGTTTAGAAAGACTATCATAATAGCACAGTGCCTGTTAAACATTTAGCATTTACTAAGAAGAGAGATCTGATATTATTTTCAAAAAATGAAATAACAAAAGAAGGATGTTTGTATTTCTCTCGCTCTCTCTCTCGCTCTCTCTCTCTCTCTCTCTCTCTCTCTCTCTCTCTCTCTTTCTGTGTGTGTGTGTGTGTGTGTGTGTGTGTGTGTGTGTGTGTGTGTAAGAGAGAGTGGAAGCAAAGAACTTTGGGAAGTGATGGATATGTAATTGTCTTGATGGTAGTTAATTCTCTGCTGTTCTGATAAAATAACATGGTGAATGCAAATTAATGAGTTTATTTTGTGCTTATAGTTTTAGCAGTTAGTTTCCATGATGGCAAGGTGGAGGTACCTGACTGACATCAGGCAGCCAAAGCAGCAGCTGAGAGATCACAACTTGAACCACAAGCAGAAGCAGAGGGCAAGTTAGGAATGGCACAAGTCTTCCAAAATCTCAACGCCAATACCATTGACATACTTCCTTCAGCAAGGCCACACATAGTCCTATCAAACAATTCTGCCACCTAGAGATTATATATTTAAATGCTCAAGAATATCTGGGTAACATCTGATTCAAACTACCACAATGAGTATGTGCGTCCCCAAATTCCTTAAGCTGCATACATTAAATATATACAGTTCTCCTGTATCAAGCATGCGTCAATAAGTTTTTTTTTAAAGAAAAAAAAAATTCAAAAAAGTCCTGTAGAAGTAAAAAAAAAAAAAAATTAGTAGAAGTAATTTTGTGACTTCAGGAAGGTTCCAAAATCATGACTGTGATAGTTGGAAGGACATATGAAGAAAGAAACTACAAAGCCATATATTGTTAACAAAAATGTCAAGATGGCTCTATCCTAGATGAAATTTCTAATTTTGTTGAAACAACTCTCAGGAACTTATCATGGAATCTCTGGGTTTCATGGGGCAAAAGACTGACTGTGACATATCGTACAAATATCAGTATATATTCTCCACACCTGTCATTTTTCAGTCCTACACACATGCCTTTGTTAGTATTCTGATTAAACCTTACCATTAGTTTTTGAGTAATATGCCTCACATCTATTTTTCCTGTGAAATTGCTATTTTGTAGGACATAGTTTTAAAGATATAGTGTTACATAAAAAATTCACATATTAGAGTTTAGTGTTTCTTTGATGCTGCCACATGTTATCTATACCTTCACAGGAAAATACTTTATCTCATTTGTATTTGTAATTTCAACCTTCACCGTGACTTTTGGATAGTTAAATATACACTAAAATATCACTCCACACCTCTACCTGCTTTCCTTTGTGTCTTACTGAGTTCTCTGCCCTGGGCATGGCTCTTTTTTCTTCATTCCAACCACCTTTCCATTTTAGTAGAACAAGATGGCCTTCTGCCTTGACATCCATGAGATCTACCCATTAGTAATTCAAAATCAATCATTTCACACATACCTGACTATTAATAATTGATTTGACTCGATATTTTCATGGCAGTCCCTACTTTTATATTCTGCTTGCTGTCAAGTTCAGTAACTGTTGTGGGTATGCCTAATTTGTGGCATCTGCTTGCTTGATTTTTATTTCTCATTCTGCAACAGAATTTATTGTAGTCTAGAAATTCCATTATATAATAAAATGTGTGTTTCTACAGTACTTAAGTTTCTAAGGCATGTTCCTATAACTGTCTCTCATGCTTCTAATGATACTGGGTATCAAATAGGGCAAACACTTTCTCAGTCTTTATAGAAGGTCCACAATAAATAAATGACTTAAAAACATAGTTTCTATTCTAAAATTTAGCCCTATTTTTAGTTATTTATATAATATATTTTGACATATATAGGTTGCATTGTGATCATACTCATACTTTACTACCCTCTATTAGGCCCCTCCTGGTCTTGCTGATCTCAAGCTTTACTACAGAGCAGTAGTGATAAAAACAGCCTGGTATTGGTACAGAGACAGGCAGGAAGATCAGTGGAATAGAGTTGAAGACCCAGAAATGAACCACACAACTATGGTCATTTAATCTTTGACAAAGGAGCTAAAACCATCCAGTGGAACAAGGACAGCATTTTCAACAAATGGTGCTGGTTCAACTGGAGGACAGCATGCAGAAAAATGCAAATTGATCCATTCCTATCTCCTTGTACAAAGCTCAAGTCCAGGTGGATAAAGGACCTTCACATAAAACCAGACACACTGAAACTAATAGAAGAGAAAGTGGGGAAAACCCTCGAATACCTAGGCACAGGGGGAAAGTTCCTGAACAGAACACCAATGGCCTATGCTCTAAGATCAAGAATTGACAAATGGGACCTCATAAAATTGCAAAGTTTCTATAAGGCAAAGGACACTGTCAATAGGACAAAACGGCAACCAACAGATTGGGAAAAGATCTTTACCAATCCCACATCTGATAGAGGACTAATATCCAATATATACAAAGAACTCAAGAAATTAGACTCTAGGCAACCAAATAACCCTATTAAAAAATGGAGTAAGGAGCTAAACAAAGAATTCTCAACTGAGGAAATGCGAATGGCCGAGAAGCACCTAAAGAAATGTTCAGCATCCTTGGTCATCAGGGAAATGCAAATCAAAACAACCCTGAGATTCCACTTCACACCAGTCAGAATGGCTAAAATAAAAAACTCAGGTGATAGCAGATGTTGGCAAGGATGTGGAGAGAGAGGAACACTCCTCCATTGCTGGTGGGATTGCAATATGGTGCAACCACTATGGAAATCAGTCTGGCTGTTCCTCAGAAAAATTGGACATATCACTACCTGAGGACCCAGCTATACCACTCCTGGGCATATACCCAGAAGATGCTCTAACACATAACAAGGACATATGCTCCACTATGTTCATTCTTTCAAGTTTCTAAATAGTCCTCCTCCCACTTACTTGCTTTTGTTGTACAGGCCTTGTGCAAGTGCCCACAGATGCTGCGTAGTTATGATTACAGTGACTGTATTATACCCAGAACACAGCATTTCATAAAACTGCTTTCTATCCTGTGACACTTAAGGTCTTTTCACACCTTCATCCATAATGTTCTCTGGGTCTTGGAGAGAAATGATATAACTGTCCCACTTCAGGCTGAGCATTCAACAGTGACTTATTCTCAGCAAATAAATCACTGTTTAACCATAAACCACTGCAAATAAAATGTTATTCTGACCAAGACTGACAAAAACAGTAGTCTACATGTATAACCATAAATATTTAGAAGAGGTTAAACTATGTGTTCATTTAGCAAAACATCAATAGTAGGTTTCCCCCAGGGGAACTATTATAAGCCTACTATTAGTGTAAGCCCCTCAGCCTTGGACTTTTGATTTATAAGAATAAGTATGTATGCCCTCTTTTAGAAAGGGCCTCAAATTCAATCAGAAACCAATGATTATTACCGTAACAGCTAAGCGACTATTGAATGAGTCAACACATCTTCCCTGACAGGTTGTTATTATACTATGTGGAGTCCACTGCTGGGAAAGACTATTGATGATTCTCTTCCTCTCCTAATAGCCTGCATAGCACCTTCCAAACCTATGAATACTAGCCAGAGGGACAGTTGCTTCCATCTGATACCTAGTTTATCTCTGTCTCCTGTTTTCAAAATGTATCAGGTCTTCACCAATCAGATTTTATCATATAGTTTTGGTAGGCAATCCACAGCAATGACAATATCCTATTGTTTTGAGAGCCTCTGGAGATTTACTGGCTAACAATTCACAGGGAAGTATCCCACATTTGATACTGGGTCTCTTAATAAAATCCCATGGCTTCTGAGACCAACATTATCTACAGAGTATTTCATTCAAACTTTTTTTAAATGATATCTTTACATTGCTATGGTGGTTCTAATGAGAATGACCCCCAAAGACTCATATTATTTGGTACCTCATTGGTAAAACTGTTTAGGAAGAACTAGTGGATTTGTTTGAGGAGGTATAGTCACTTGGGATGGGCTTTGAGGTTTCAAAAGTCCACACCATTCCCAGTTGGCTCTCACTACCTGATGACTGGGTCTGAAGTATAAGTGACATAGTCTGCCATGCCATGAATGCCTGCCTGCTAAAAGTTCCCTTTCAGAATGGCCATAGATTCTAACCCTCTGAAATGGCAAGTCCCAAATTAAACTTTTTCTTTAATAAATTGCCTTGGTCATGGTGTTTTATCACAGCAGTAGAAAAGTAACTAAGACAAGTAGTTTGTAAAGTAAAAAGTTCCTATACTTTTTTTCCATACTTATACTTGACCCTCCTCCAAGCCCCACATTTTCCATATTCCACCATCACATATCTTTGTACTCCTCCCATTCCCTCTATTTAGTCTCATATGTGGTTCTTTTGAAAATGTATGTAGGATTTATGTGTGCTAGTATGTGGGTAGGTGTGCATGTGCACAGTGACTATGTAGAGGTCAGAGGACATCTTCATGTGTCAGTCTTCAAGTACCTTCCACTTTTGTTTGAAACGGGATCTGTGTTAGTCAGGTTTTATTGCTTCAAGGAAATACTACTACTAAAAAAGCAAGTTGGGGAGGAAAGGGTTTATTTGGCCTACACTTCCAGATCTTAGACCATCTTTAGAGGAAGTTAGGACAGGAAGTCACACAGCACAGAAACCTGGAGGCAGAAGCTGATGCAGAGGCCATGGGAAGGTGATGCTCACCACCACCACATTGATCCCTGATTGAGAAAATGCCCTACAGCTGGATATCACAGAGGTATTTCCTCAACTGTGGCTCCTTTCTCTGTGATGACTCTAACTTGTGTCAAGTTGATACACAGAACCAACCAGGGCAGGGTCTCTTATCAGCCTGTAACTTCATGTATGCCATGCTAGCCAGCATATGAGCTCCCAGAAATCTGCCCGTCTCTACCTTCTATCTCATCAATACTCAGGTTGCCAGCATGAGCCACTCACTGCACCCAACTTCCTATGTTGGGTTGGAGGATATGAGTTCAGGTCTTCTCTGATGCTTATAAGATATATGCTTTACCAACTAAACCATTTTCTCACCACCCCCTCCCCTAATTCTAACTTTTCTTTCTTTCTTAAAGATGAACTTACTTGCTTTTTGCATGTATGTATGTGTCCCTACATGAGTTTCATGCACACCACATCCATTCAAGTAACTTTCAAGTGAAAGAATTGAGCTTATTTAAAAGGTTGTTAACATTTTAACACTCCCTATCAACTATCTTGACTTTAAAATATTTTCAAGGTGAAGGTCGCACTTTCTAGAAAGCAAATCAATGGCTATTGCCAAAAGCTACTAGATACAGCATGCAACCATATGGTTAGAAATCTGCTTGAGGCATTCTTTGCAAATGTTGAGCACCTTGGCTGATTCTATACTAGGAACCCTATTATTTCTGTCACACTGTCTATGTAAAATGCAGTGGAATATAACTCTGAAAGCCCCTCATAACTCATTTTTAAAGATTGAGAACAAATTTTCATTTTAACAATGTATGTGGACTATCGAAAGCCAATGAAAAAAGATTCTTGCATAAAACAGGGAAAATTGCTACCAATAGCCAGACACAGAATATACAAACGTTACTTTCAGATTAGGCCTTTCAGACAGTTGTGATATATTATATATACAATGACAAATCAAAGGAAATAAGGAATAATCCCTGAAAATACACATTGGTTTTAAAAGCAAGCTGATACATATACTTTAAAGCAGTATTTTTCAACTTTCCTAATTCTATGACCCTGTAATACAGTTCCTCATGTTTTATGAATACAAGCATAAAATTATTTCTGTTACTACTACATAACTATAATTTTGCCACTCTTATGAATCACAATATACATATCAGATATGCTGGATAACTGATATATGACTCACAAAAGGGTCACAGGTTAAGAGCCACTGATTTAAAGGGTAGAAAATTACTACAGAGAAAAGGGAGTGAGGACTTGGTATCTGGAATGAATAGTGGGTTTGATGAAAACTCAAAGTGCTCTAATATTATCTTCCTTCATAATAGATAGACACAAAGAAAAGAGTATTTTTGAAACAACAGTTTCCTATACAACTTTAAGAGGTCGTAAAGAATAAAGAACATTTATGCTAGAAGGAGCTTTTGGGAACTTGGGATAGTAGCTTTGTGATAAGTGAAACCTGAAAGAAAGAGAAATGTCTTTCTGTTTATAAGTTTGTACAAAATATGTGAAATAAGTGCATTTATTTGAGCACAAACAGAATCAGAAAAGCAGTCCCCATTTTTCATGGTTTGACTTATTGCAGTTTCCAGCAATGAACTTTAGCCTGAAAATATTGATATTTGTTTTGATTCTTTTTCTTACTGCAGATGATGTATAAATTAAGCTATACATAAGCATTCATATATATACGTGTGTGTGTGTGTGTGTGTGTGTGTGTGTGTGTGTGTGTGTGTGGACTAAATGTAGTCATCTGTTACCTGTGTGAATTGTTGACAGGGCCCTCTCTCATGCCAAAATCCAAAATGATCAAACACTTGATATTAAGTGGCATAATGTTGTCATAGAATTTGTGTGTATTCTCTCATAAACTTTACAAATATTTAGAATATTTGCCACAATGTAAATGCCATATAAACAGTTGTAATACTATAAGTTTTGGAGTAAATAAAAATAACAACATCTATACATACTCAGGAGAGGCATAGTGGTTTTTAATATTTCTGTAAATGAGTGCTGAATTTGAATAATTTTCTCATCTCCTTTCCCCCTCTCCAACTTCTCCTATATTATACTACTCCTCAAATTCATATCTTCCACCTTTATTGTGACATACATACATAGATAGTGATAGATAGATAGATAGATAGATAGATAGATAGATAGATAGATAGGCAGGCTCTGGCAGAGCCTGACAAGTACGGAGGCAAATGATCACAGCCAACCATTGAATTGAGCAAGAAAACCACAATGGACGAGTTAGAGAAAGGACTGAAGGAGCTAAAGGGGGTTTGCAACCATATAGGAAGAACAATATCAACCAATATCTATCCCATCCCATCTGCCCTCCCCCTGCTTCTATGAGGGTTCTCCCCCACTCACCCACCCACTCCCACCAAATGACCCTGGCATTCCCTATACTGGGGCATCGAGCCTTCACAGGAGCAAGGGCCTCTCCTCCCATTGATGCCAGACAAGGCCATCCTCTGCTACATATATGGCTGGAGCCATGGGTTCCCTCCGTGTGTGCTCTTTGGTTGTTGGTTTAGTTCCTGGGAGCTCTGGGGGTCTGGTTGATTGATATTGTGTTTTCCTATGGGGTTGAAAACCTCTTCAGCTCCTTCAGTTCTACCCCTAACTCTTCCATTTGGGTCTCATGCTTAATTTAATGGTTGGCTTCAAGCATCATCATCTGTATGGTTATGCTCTGACAGAGCCTCTCATGAGATAACCATACCAAGCTCCTGTCAGCAAGTGCTTCTTGGCATCAGCAATAGTGTTTGGGTTTTCTGTCTGCACATGGGATGGATCCCTAGGTGGGCATTCTCAGAATAGCCTTTCCTTGAGTCTCTCTTCCAATCTTTTTCCCTGCATTTTCTTCAGACAGGAACAATTCTGGGTTAATATTTTTGAGATGGGTGGGTGGCCCCATCCTCAACTGGGGGCTGTGTCTAAACTCTGGATATGGTCTCTACAGATTCTCTCTCCACTTTTTTGGGCATTTCAGCTAATGTCAGCCCCATTGTGTCTCGGGAGCCTCTTGCTTTCCTGGCATCTGGGACTTTCTAATGGCTACCCCAGTTCCCCATCCCATACTGCTCCACACATCCGTTCAGTTTCTTAACCCTCTGTACGTCTCCCCCAACCCATCTCACACTTTATCCTGTTCCCCTTTTCCCTCCTATCCGTCTCCCTCTCAGATCCCCCCCCTCTATCTACCTCCTGTGATTGTTTTATTCCTCCTCCTAAGTAGGACTGAAGCATCCACAATTTGGTCTTCTTTTTTCTTGAGCTTCATTTGGTCTGAGAGTGGTATCATGGGTAGGCTGAGAGTTTGCCTGATATCCACTGATCAGTGAGTACATAACATGTGTGTTCTTTTATGCCTGGGTTATCTCAGGATGTATTTTCTAGTTCCATCCATTTGTCTGTAGATTTCATTAAACTCATTGTTTTTGATAGCTGAGTAGTACTTCATTGTGTAAACGTACCACATCTTCTGTACTCATTCCTCTGCTGATGGTCATTTGGGTTGTCATCAGTTTCTGGCTATTATAAATAAGGTTGCTATGAACATAGTGGAGGATGTGTCCTTGTTATATGTTGAAGCATCTTTTGTGTATATACCCAGAGCCAAGAGTGGTATTTCTGGGTAGGTCAGGTAGTACTATGTCCAATTTCTGAGGAAATGCCAGACTGATTTCCACCAACAGTGGAGGAGTGTTCCTCTTTCTCCACATCCTCCACAGCATCTGCTGTCACCTGAGTTTATTTTTTTTTTTTATCTTAGCCATTGTGACTGGTATGAGACAGAATCTCAGGGTTTATTTGATTTGCATTTTCCTGGTGACTAAGGATGTTGAATATTTCTTTAAGTGTTTCTGAGCCATGTGAGATTCCTTAGTTGAGAATTTTTTTGTTTAGTTCTGTACCCCATTTTTAATAGGGTTATTTGGTTGTCTGGAGTCTATCTCCTCAAGTTCTTTGTATATATTGGATATCAGCCCACTATCAGATGTAGCAATCTGTAGGTTGCTGTTTTGTCCAGTTGATAGTGTCCTTTGCCTTACAGAAGCTCTTCAATTTCATGAGATCCCATTTGCTTATAGTTGATCTTAGAGCCTGAGCCATTGAAGTTCTGTTCAGGAAATTTTCCCCTGTGCAGATGAGTTGTGGGCTCTTTCCCACTTTTTCCTCTATTAGATTCAGTGTATTTTGTTTTATGTGGAAGTCCTTGATCCACTTAGACTTGAGCTTTGTACAAGGAGATAAGAATGGGTCAATTTGCATTCTTCTGCATGCAGACCACCACTTGAGCCAGCACTATTTGTTAAATATCCTATCTTTTTTCCCACTGGATGGTTTTGGTTTCATAGTCAAAGATCAGTTGACCATAAGTTAGCAGAGAAATAAGGACATTCCAAGACACACACAAATGAAGGCAGTTGAAGAACATTAAGTCAGCACTGTAGAAGGTACCTGAGAGCTCTGCAAAAGGTACTCCATGGAGTACTATACACATAAGAGCAGGACAGACAGATTCAATCATGAGAGTAATGGAATAAATGTTGTGAGAGGAATACATGAATGCATGACAGCTAAGAAGGAATCCATCATTTAAGAAAAATATCTTATTCACAATAGCATTAAAACAATATCAAGAAATGTATCTAGCCAAAAAGGTGAAAGACATCTATCATAAATGTTTCAAACTCCAAAGAATTTGAAAAAATGTAGAAGATGGAAAAGAATCAATACAGAACAAAACTTGAAAATTAATCCTAAAGTACATATGAAAACACAAAAGAACCAATGTAGCCAAAGCAATTCTGTTGTTTTCTTATTTTAAAGCAGTAAGGGATGGTTTGATTTTATCTGTCTTCATTTCAAAGCAAATTTAAAATTAATATTTAATATAAGATATAGATATATCCCCTGCCTGCTGGTCGATATACTCCAATTCTGCCTTTCATTAAGAAAGAGCAGGCTTCTATGAAAAAAATAATCAAACATGAATATATATATATATTATATATATATAAATTATCAAGACTGGACAAAGATGGCCCAAAAGAAACCCAACAAAATGAAAAGACCCCTAAGATCTAGCACAAGAATTAGAGATCCACTCATCCACATACTCAGGAATCCCATAAAAATACTAAGCTGAGAGCTACTATATACATAGAAGATCTGGTTCAGACTTATATAGGCCATGTGCTTACTAATTTAGTCTGTGTAAGTTTATATGAGCTTTGTTCATGTTAAGAACAAAGCTTGTATGTTAAGAACAAAGCATGTTAAGAACAGCTTGTAGAGAGCTCTGTGTGTGTGTGTGTGTGTGTGTGTGTGTGTGTGTGTGTGTGTGTAGGCTCCTTGCAGGTAGGTCCAGGTAAGTAGAGAGAAGTTCTGGTCCCACCAGGTCTCTCTGGGGCTGAGCAGGATGGTGAGTGTTGATGGCCCAAAAGAAACACACTGAGCCAGGAGGGAGTCTTGTCGAAGCAGGAATTCAATTTTATTGCATCAGTCTCTTGCTTATATAAACTTGGAGCATAGGGGGAGGGATTTTTGGTGGAGTGAGACAATGTAGGAGGCGGGGAAGGGTGATGGAGGGTATAGGATGAATGAAAGGGCCAATGGTAAAGCTTTACATCAGTAATAGCAGGGCAGAGGCAGGGCCAAATGGGTCTTGCGGAGTCACCCCATATGGAAGTGATTGAGACAGGTCTCAAAACTCGAGCCAGGCTTAAGCTTTCCCACAAGGCTGCAGGAACTCGAGGCAGGCTCAGGTTTGCCCACAAGGCCCAAACCAGGGTCAAAATGGGCCCCAACATGTGTGTGTGTGTGTGTGTGTGTGTGTGTGTGTGTGTGTGTGTGTGTGTGTGTTACATCCCCTGGGGACTCTTACATTCTTTCATTCTTTCTACTTCCTTTTCTGGAGGAAGGGTTCACTGAAGGGGAAGGATTTGATGGAGATATACCATTTAGAGTTATGTGTTCCAAGGATTGATTCTCTCTCTCTCTCTCTCTCTCTCTCTCTCTGTCTCTCTCTCTCTCTGTTCTCTCTCTCTCTCTCTCTCTCTCTCTCTCTCTCTCTCTCTCTCTCTCTCTCTCCTCTCCCCTTCTCTCTCTGTAATGTCTGACTGTGAGTCTCTACATTCATTCCCATCTGCTGCAGGAGGAAGCTTTTCTTTTCTTTTTTTTTTTTTTTCAGAAAGTAAGGTACTTTAATGAGGAAGTTAATTAATACATCAAATTTGCATAAACCCAAGTTCAATTTACTTGTCTTTTTTACCTATTTCCATGTAAAATAACTTTTTTATTTATTTATTTTTTTTAAATCAAATCATAATTTTTACTTATTCACATAGGGGTTTATAAACACAAATGGCAGGATGTGGGGAAGGGGATGACTCTGGAGCATAGGTGTTCAAGGGGAGTACAGATATTTTTCAGAACAGGGTATCGGCTGGGTGAAGGTTCAGGGGACAGGTCACTATGACTCTGCCTGTGATTCACTTGTCCTTTCCTAAGTCGGTACTATCTGCCAAGGCTACCTATTTGCAAGGTCTATGACTACTCAGGCTGGTAAATTTCCACAAAAGCTGCCTGTTTACAATAGCTTATAGCCTTCTGTTTTCAGTGTTTCTCCACAGAGACCCAAGACTTGGTGTTAGCATGTATGTATGTCAGACCTATTGCTGACTTTAGGCCTATGGCTGATTTTAGGCCTTCAGTGTATAAGCAGGGCTGCCCCTGACATCTCCTCCCTTCTCTAAGTATAGAAGGGCCATGGCGATTCTAATCTTGTGAAGGCAGGGATCGAGGCCTTACCTCCAATAATTGAAGGGGACCTTGTAATGGCTCCAGTAGAAGAAGCTTTTCTGATGATGGTTGAATACGATGCTAAGGTGTAATTATAACAAAATATTATTAGGAGTCATCTTATTAATTGTTTTTAGACCAGTACTATTTGATTTTACCATAGGACTCTGGGCTATCAAGTCTGTGCAAAATAGTCATCTGAGAAGTGCCAGGTATATATTCCATCTTGTGGAGTGGAATTTAAGTCAAATCAGTTATTGGTTGGTTACTGTCATAAACTTTATACAACTATTGCCCTAGCATATCTTGCAGGCAAAATAGTAGGCCAAACATCTTTTAGGCTGGGCTGTGTGTTTATGTTTTTTTTTTTTTTTTTTTTTTTTTGGTAGCCTGAAGATTTCCTTCGTGTATCAAAGAGATTAAAGCATAGGAGTAAGGGCATTATATAGGCACCAGCTTGACTTCTTCATGTTCAATGAGTTGTGTGGGTCTTGTCCTTGTGAGTAATTCTTTGTCTTAACATTGGCCTATGTTCTTTGGGGATTTCTATAAGACCTCCTTGGCCGACAACTCAATTGAATTCAACCCAGTCCCAGTACTGGGAGCCTTGTTTGGTGATAAGAGATAGCCAAGTGTGTGTGTGTTTGTGTGTGTGTGTGTGTGTGTGTATGTGTATATACATATACACATACACACATACACATATACATATGTCTGTGGCTCGCATATGGGCGTGAGTCCTGTTGGGGCTGACTTGTGGGTCCCATGTGTCTGCCACCCCAGGTGGCTCAGGGGGGCAGAAGCACAGGAATTTAACTGAGTTCACTCCACGTGGTGCCGGGTGGATGCTGGGTTAGGGGATGCCACTGAGTTCCACTCCAAGCGTGGAGAGATCCCAGTCTGAAGTCCCCTGTGGGCAGAGCTCTTAGATTTGGGATCTCCGGGCCAAGGCAGCTGGCCAGAGACTAGCTGGTCTCAGCCCTTGGGCACCCAGGCACCCCTGGGAGATCACAGAAGGACTGCTGGCAGGGGGCATATGGGCTGGACAAACCCTCAGCCGAAAGGCTGTGTTATGGATGGCTCCACTAGCTTGCTTGAGTTGACAGGCCTCCATAGCTGGAATGTAGAGAAGTCCTCCAGTGGGAGATTAATTAGGTTGCAGTTCATTGGTTGAAGGCCCCCTCTACAGTCTCCACATCGGGCCCCAAAGACAAGAGGAAGTCCATGATATTAGAACGTTTATTGTCATGGCAGAAAGTGGATGAAACTGTACCCCGTGTCCTCAGGGCTGGCCTGAGGTTAAATATCTTTTGCAGGTTGGAGGAGGGTCTAGGAAGGAACGCTTAATTGGCTATGTCTTCTGGCCTTTAGGTATCTCATTAATATGGAGATCTCTTGAGGCTCTGCAGCCTGTTGTCATACGCTCTACCTGTGCTACATGACACAAACCTCTCTTTGGGAGGGGCTGTAGAGAGCTGTCCTGAGTGAAAAGAACAAGGGCCCAAAAGCAAGCTATCATCCCTTTAGGATATCCGGGTTTCAAGGCCTGAGCTCAACAAAGTACCCAGCTGCCTCTCACAGTCCACCGCCCCACAAATACACACACACACACACACACACACACACACACACACACACATATATATATGGACAATGTTGGATGTATCACATGACAAAAGTCATGTAAGCACATAGACAAACAAACATATAGATAAATGAATAGAATAAAGAACATGAAAATAAATACAGAGCTGTAAACAACTTGTTTGTTGTTTTTTTTAAATTAATGTCTCAAAAACACATACAGTGGTAGAAAAAGCAGCAACAAATGGTGTTGGGACAGTGACATGCACTTGTAAAAAACTAAGACTATTTTCATATTTATGTTCAATATGTTTCATCCTCCACTAAAATTCAGTGCAAGAGTCTGAGTATAATACTAGAAAATGTGAGACTAGTAGAGGTAAAAACAGCAAAAACACTTTAAGAGACAGGCACAGTAAAAGACTTTATGTGTTACAAGAAATAATCTTCAAGATTGACAAGTAGGAATACATGCAAACAAACAAACAGAAAAATGTTTGGATAACCAAGGAAATAAAGGCTAAAATGAATAGATACCATGCAAGATGGAAATTTTCTTTTGTCAAATATACATAAGGTAGGGGATTTGGGTTTAAGGGGGAGAATGCCAGCTTAGCACTAGTAGGCAGATATTCATGCATTTCCCTAACTTAGATCTTAATTATGGATGTGATTCATTATATCAAGCTCCTTCTACTGTGATGCACTTGCTATGATGGTCCGGAATCTACATCTGAGAGCTGAAATAAAACTTAATTTCTCCTAGAAAAGACAAATGCATACGATTAATGGGGATATTAATACAATCAAAAAACATTTATAGTCATGAAAGACAAAGACATTTAAAATATTACAGATAGATACATATGAAAACTTTTAGAGATAAAACCAGTGTGTAAGCTACCAAAGTGAATTTATCAAACCCTGAAAAACAAATTAACTTTTTGCAAATAAAAACAAAAATTCATTGGATGTTGTATAATATGCTCACTATATAACCATTATGAAGGGTGTTCAGCAAAGAAGGTAATCTAAGAAACTTTGGAAAATTGTGTTTTATCTTTAATATATAAGACTAATAGGAAAAAGAAATACATATGAACAGTATACTACAACTGTTAAACCTGTTTCTATGTGACAACATCTTGAACAACTTAACAATATACTACAAATGAACACGTAAGTACATAAAGCGTATATAATGGAGTCATATTTCTCATTATCATTCAAAAGAAGTTATAGATAAATTAAAAGGAACATTGCAATAAACACTGAAGAATGTAAGTATTAATTCATATTCATCTTTATATATAAACAAAGAGATACAGAGAAATTATAGATGCGTGTGTATATATCATTGTTTATTTGGTTTTTTTATAGATTTCTCTTTCTGTGGGAAGGGCATATAAATACATGTATACCACAGCACTTAAGATTTTCACTTCTATATTCCATTTCTTAATAGCAAACACTAGGACTTCTTGAATAAACACCCAACTTTAGGACAGGAGCAGAAAATATACAAAGAAACTATAAGATGGAAACTAGTCATAGATAAGTAGGAACAAGACTTCCATAGCATCCAATACCTAAAACTAGAATAATGCAAGCAATGAAAGCATGCACACACACATGTGTGCACACACATGCATGTGTGTGCATACACACATGAACAAACAACCACACACTTATATTAAACTCCACTATGAAACAAAAATGGAAAAGTTGTGGAAATAATTAAAAAGCACCATGCCTAGCCCTCTTGGCTCACTTCCAATCCATAAGTGAGTCACAGAGCTGGTAGTTCTCAAAAATATTGCTCAGTGTTCCTTGGAGATAGAGTATATGCTCAGCATGGAAAAGGTTGTGGGTTTAATCCTCAGCAGTCCTCCTTGTATTCGTTTTCTTTCCTGGTGCTGGAATGAAATACTCTACTCCAGCAAAGGCAACTTAAGAGAGAAAGGGTTTGCTTATCTTATGTTTCCAGGTTTTAGCCTATCACTGTAGAGAAATCACAGCAGTAGGAGCCTGAGAAAACTGGCCACATCCAAGGTAGAAAAGAAGAATAAATGCATTCTACTCTCACGTAGTACAAGATCTCTGCCTAGGAAATGATGCTATCAACAATAAGTGTAAGTCTTCTCACGTCAATGTTTTCAAGACAATATTCCTAGGCACGTCTAGAGACCCATCTTCCAAATAATTCTAGATTCTGTTCGGCTGACAATTAATGTTAACCATCACAAAACCCCAAAGAGAAGACATAGTGTGTATTGTCTCAGCACTTAATAAAGCAATGGAGTCAGATGCTACCATTTGCAATTTATTAGAAACTATAAGGTAGACAAAAGAGTGAGAAACCTATATGGTGAGAGAACGGTGGTCCTTAGAAGCCTGTAGTATGTAGAAACCATGGGCAGAGTAATTCGAATGATATATCCACGTTATTTGTTAGAAATATGCATTTTTGTTTCTGTCAATGGATCTAGTTGGAAAGGGAAACAAAATTATAGATGTTTTCAGTTATTAGCTAACTCTTGGGATTCGTTTTTTTTTTTTTTTGTTAGAACAACTAATGTCCAGCTTTCTGGGTTACTTCAGACAATATCCAAACATTCTACAAGTCTAATGGAGATATTTTTTCTTTTTTTTATTAGATATTTTATTTACATTTCAGATGTTATCCCCTTTCCCCATTTCCCACCCCCACCCAGAAACCTCCTATCCCATCCCCCTCCTCCTGCTTCTAGGAGAATATGCTCCTCCACCCACTCACTCCCACCTCCCTGCTCTCGAATTTCCCCATCCTGGGGCATCCAGCCTTCCTGGGACCACGGACTTCCTCTCCCACCTATGCCCAACAAGTCCATCTTCCCCTACCTACACAGCTGAAGCCATGGGTCCCTCCCTATGTGTTCCCAGGCTGGTGGTTTAGACCCTGGGAACTCTAGTTTGTTGGTATTGTTGCTCTTCCCATGGGGCCACAAACCCCTTCAGCTCCTTCAGTCTTCTCTCTCACTCCTCCACTGGGAACCCCGTGATCAATTCAATGGTTAGCTGTGAGCATCCACCTCTGTTTATGTCAGGCTCTGGCAGACCTCTAAGGAGACAGGGATATTAGGCTCCTGTCAGCATGCACTTCCTGATATTACATTGACTTTCTGAGCTGGCTATTGTAGACCATGTTTGTTTCCTGTGCTGTGCACTACAATTTGTGAGTCAGAGTTTTGTTATACTCAATCTCCACATCTATCCTATGTTTTACACTCAGGCTACATACCCGTTTGATGAGTCCATTTGATCCTAGTGTAACCATGCCACAGTCAACCTCCAGGCTTAAACAAGATTGTACAACTTATATGCCTTGTCAATCTGAAGACTCCCACAGGTTCTAGCGTGCCTGTACCATTCTTTTTTTCTTTTTTCTTCCTTTTTTTATTTATTTTTATTGGATATTTTATTTATTTACATTTCAGACGTTATCATATTTCCCCATTCCCCCCATAAACCCCTATCCCATCTCTCATCCTCCTTTTTGCTTTGATACCATTTTAATTACATGCAAGTATTAAGGTCAGTTATTAAGGTCAGTCCTAGGTTGACAAACTAGCAATACAGTAGATGCAAATAGTCAAGGAACAAGTAAGGCCATGTGTTTGATTAAGGAAGAAAGTCCTGTGATCACTCCCATGATCACTATTTCTAAGGGTTTATCAGGATGACTAAAATATCTGAGCCTACTTCCCAGTCCTAGCCCAAAGTCATTTTCATGTCTGAAGCATACTACTTTGTTCTAGCCTAAGATTTATATTCCTGCCAGAAATTACTTCTTTGTTCTAGCCTAAGATTTAGACTCCTGCCTGAAATTACTTTTTTGTTCTAGCCTAATGTCAGATTCCTGCCAATTAGCCCATTTGCTTGTCCTTGGCCAATGTCAGATTCCTGACAAGCAGCTCATTTGCTTGTCCTTGGTCAATGTCAGATTCCTGCCAAGCAACCCTCAAAGCTCTCCACATCCTCCCTTTTTTATTTTATAAACAAGACTGAGCCTGTCTTAGGTTCTTCTGCCAAGAATGCCTTCCTTACTCTTCGTGGAATATACATTATCAAAATCAATGCACTTCTGTCTTGGATTGGTAAGGCTCTCTGCAGAATCTTACCTGTCCTTGGTTTGGCAGCCTGTTAAATTAATAACTCTGTCTGGGGGTCCATTTTCAGTTTCAAGTTGTATACTTTGGCTGACAAAATGTTGATGCTGTTAAAGACAAGTTTTCACATGATGGGCAGGAATAAAAGTATTCCCAAGACAAAAAGGGCTAGCATGATGAATCTATATATACCATTCCTGACACTTGACCAAAATGGAAATACTGACTTCAAGCCATGGATAGTTTTATTGGCATTATCTGCAGCATCAAAGCTCAGCAGAGCAGCATTCTTTAAATTCATAATCTCACTATGCAAAGTTAAAACATCCGGAAAGGTGTTAGAATTATGCCAAATACCCAAGTGTCTTTAAACTTTTTCCTAATTATAATGACTGTCATTTGAAATTTTAGACCATCTGGAGACTGCTTCACCTGGGGATCCATCCCACGTGGAATCACCAAATGCAGACACTGCTGTAGATGCCAGGAAGTGCATGCTGACAGGAGCCTGATATAGCTGTCTCCTGAGAGGCACTGCCAGAGCCTGACATATACAGAGGTGGATGCTTGCAGCTAACCATTGAACTGATCATGGGGTCCCCAATGATCAGGGAGGAGTTAGAGAGAAGACTGAAGGAGCAAAGGGGATCGCAGTCCCCTGGGGAGAGCAACAATACCAACCAACAAGAGCTCCCAGGGTGTAAATAGCCAGCCTGGGAACACACATGGAGGGACCCATGGCTCCAGCTGTATATAGGGTTGAGGATGTCCTTGTCTGGCATCAGTGGGAGAGGAGGGCCTTGGTCCCAGGAAGGCTGGATGCCCCATTGTGGAGGAAATCAAGGGCAGGGATGCCAGAGTGGTTGGATGGGTGGGAGCAAATCCTCCTAGAAACAGGAGAAAGGGGAATGGGATAAGAGGTTTCAGAGGGGAATGGGGAAAGGGGATAATGTCTGAAATGTAAATAAATTAAATAAATAGTAATAATAATTATAATAATAATAATAAATAAATAAACAGGTAGAGGAACTGGCTATTGCTGTCGAGCATTTAAGACTTTTTATCAAAAATTTAATATTACCCATATTGCTGAGATTCCTTATAATCTTCAAAGGACAAGTTATTGTGGAAGGGGACCATGTAACTTTAAAATAGTATCTTCATAAAATAAAAAAATGGGTAGGCATATCCCTGTATACCACAAATTTATTTAAATCATGCTCTTTTTTTATTTGAGATTTTTTTAAAAAAATTTGAATGCCAAGCAACTTTCTGCTGAGTGTCTATGGCACCCAACAACTAGGCATACTTATGCCTAGGTGAAAAGGAAGGATTCACTTACTGGCATATGGCATGACCCCAATCAGGTATCTAATATGAAGAAGAGGCATGTTTTTTGTTTTTTCTGCAGGATGCTGAAGGAGCATGGTGGTTGCCAGAGTGATTGGTGAGACATGATGATGCTGGGACAAAGATTGATGCTAACCTGTGAGCTTGCTGAGTGCCTTGGCAATGGTGACTTGAAGGAACATATTGGACATATGTTCCTGATCCACCTTTGCTTGCCTATATCCCAGATGGGACACGCTGTCTTGCCTTAAGTTTTTAGATCTTGTGGGACAGAGAATCAAAAAGTAAAGTTATAATGACTCTTGTATTTTTCTTAAATGTGACCAGTTATTCGGACTCAATCATGGACTGGTCTAGAAATCAATCCAATATTGGAAAAAAAAAAAACAGTCTTCATTTGGAAAGCTGGATCTGGACATTTTTAGACACATATCTGGAAGTTAGCTGAATTCTCTATGATGTTATATTTGCAAGGGATAAAGTTGGGGAAGGATCTGGATTTCAAACTAGTGTTAGTGCACGTTTTAAGGCACTTTTAATTGTCAAGCTAAAATCACTTTTGTTTTTTCTACAGTATTTATTGTAAGTTGCATTGATTGTACAATTTCTAATTGTGTTTGTGTGCTGAAACCTGGCATGTCTGTTACGGGGGTCTATCAATCAGCTATTGTCTTATTGCCCTGAGTATTTCAGAAGCTTGGTTTTCTGAAAAAAAAAAAAAAAAAAAAAAAAAAAAAAAAAAAAAAAAAAAAACTTTCGAGTACTGGAAGAAATGAGTCAGACTTTAAGCAGAAGCAAGAGGGTAGTCGGCTTGATTATGGCTGGTATTTAATTATATTAATTGCTAGCACCACTGATTCTACAATTGCTTTGACACAGAAAGTTAAGACAGCTAATTTTGTTAACCATTTAGCAAAAAAATGTTACTAATGTGTTGAGTATATAAGAGGATTTAGAAAGACATTTAAAATATTAGATTGATGCTCTTTACCCTATTTAAGTTATTGGAAGTAGGTTCAGAGTTTAAGAGTAAGGAGCCACCTTGAGTGTCATGCCAAATACCAATGGAGTTGTGTTACTTCTGAAATTTACAATGATAGCCTGTGCCATTCTTAACCACTATGTTTTTTTCTGGGTCACACATAGTGTGTGCCAATCCAGCATGGTAAACCTGCTGGATATTAGCCTGGCAGCACCATATCCAACCTCCAGACCTAGCCTGTGGTATACAATTGTTTGCTGACCCAGCCTGGTAAGTCCCCAACCATCAGGCTTAGCCTCTGTCACACAACCTGTACACTGGCCTAACCTGATAAAAGTGCCCAAGACCCCAGAGCACCTGCATTGTTCTCACACTATATGGCATAACTCAGGTAACACAGCCCAAGGAGATCTAATTGTTTGTTCCATCACACACTTCCTTTGCTTACCACTGAACCAGAATCGCTTTCATTCCGACAAATTCAAAACAACACTGAGTATCTAGATTGTCCTACTAACTCATCATACCTGATACCAAATCAAACAAGCTTGGAAAACAACAAAAAGAAACAAACAATTTTCTACTCAGCATTGCAGCCTAGGATCTCATAAGAGAGACACAGCTGATGCAAGAAGGCCAAATACCTAGGTTTCCTTGCAAATTCCCAAAGAATATGAAATGCAAGACAGTATGCATCCACCCTGAATCCATCAGTCCTATAGGAAGGGCCTTGGTACATGAATTTAAAGAACAACCATCAAAGAATGCAAGGATTTAAAAAGGACAGAAAAAATAGTTCAATGAACTTGAGGATAGCAATAAACCCCTGAGTAAAGAACAAACAAGAAGAGAATGAAAGGACAAGGACAATGAAGAATTTGAAAACTGAATTTAGTAAATAGAAGTATTGAAAAGAATGAAATCTGAAATGAAAATGCAATCAAAATACCCAATAACTCAACTACAAAACTCAAAAGAAGCCTTACAGGTAGGACTGATCAAGTAGAAAAAAGAATATTAAGACCAAAGATAAAAGAGAACAATTAGACTACAGTAGCAAAAGTATGGAAAAAATAGTTTAAAAGACATGAAAGGAATGTGCAGAAACTATGGGATACTATGAACTTCCCCACATTAAAGAAAGGTAATTTTATACAGTTGCAAGAGAAACACAGAAAAGCAAATAGAGCCACATTACTTGGTTGTTGTTTGTTTGTTGAGATAATCTTGCTATTTCAAACTTAGTTTTTCTGCAAGTTTTCCCCCAGTGATAGGATTATAGCTATGACACCATGCCTAATTAGAAATTGATTTGTATATAGCCTAGCTATTGTCAGTTTCATAATTTGGCTCTCATTATGCACAAATCCATAATATATCTATAAATGAACTCAATAGATAAATTTAGTAGAAGGGACAAATCTTTCTTATATAGAAATACATGCAGATATTGAGCTAATTGATCAATTTCTTTGTGAGTTAGAACTATGATTTGCTTCTAGCAGAAAAAAAATGGGTTGAAGTAGAAACTTAAGGTTCTTTGGAAAGTCAGTTGTGTTGGATGGTGTTTTCCTGGGGCAAACACATCGAGGAGTGTTTTCCTAAAGCAGAAATAAGTGGACAGATGCACAAATTTTTTACACTGGCAATTGCATGAAGGGATATGACAGAGCAACATTGGAAGGGATGTTGATTAGAAATGTCTCATATAATTTTAGTGGCTGAAATCTTCCAATACAGAGACAGACACAAAAGACTTTAATGTCACATGAGGCATTCAGAGGAATCAACATGACAATATGAATCTGCTTCCACAGTTGGCTATTCCATGGTTCATTTAGTCCAATCTATTAAAATTGAATAGTTCTTTTATCTAATTGTTTGGTACTATACCTTGGAATCAGAAAGTAAGAAATATACTACTGAGTTATATCCCTAGAAATTGAAAACAATTTTATGTTGAGACACAGTCATTTTAATTTATTCATCCACATAGCCTTGGATCTTCTGACTACCCTCCAATCTAGAGTAAACTATAGATGTGTCTCATATTCTAACACCTGTGTTGAGTTTTTTTGTGAATATGAATTGTCATTTCCCTGGACAAAGAATTAAGGACATAGTTGTTGGGTCATATAGTAATATTATTTTAGCAGTTTTATTATGGAATATTTTGAGATTACAATATAATTACAGCATTTCTTCCTTACTTGCCAAGTCCAAACCACAAATAGAAGCCCTCTTATTCTTGTTCAAATGAACGGACTAATTTTTTAATTATTATTGCATATATGTTTCTAAACATAACCTGATTGGTTCATATAATAATACCTGTATGTTTGTTTTCAGGTCTGACATTTTGTCAATGGAGAGCCAATTGTTGTGCTCTTCACTGGGGAAGAATAGTTCTCCTCCCAGCATTATTTACTTTCCTATAGTTGTTTGTGTAGGCTTGCAGCCGCAAGAAATTTTCTTTGTCTACCTTGGAATGCCAGGTTTTCCATACTTGTTTAGCTCATGTTTGGGAAGTGACACTGGTGAAAGTTTATGGGTATAGCTTTTGATATGACAAAGAGATGCAATCTTAAAGTAAATTCCCTAATCCCTGGATATTACACACCTTTCATTTGTATTTCATAAACATAAATACTATATATCGTCCAATTCAGACTTTACTCTTCCTCTTAGGTTTTAGGTTTATGGATTTTACTGGAATACGGTTTCCCATCTCCATCTAAGATACCAATATATAAAAGTTAGTGCCTTTTTTGGCCTGGGCGGACCTGCAGCTGGTCTGCTCCTGTGGAAACACTGGATCCTGAGACATCCTAGAGGGACTCACTGCACCTAGAGCAGAGGGTAAGACACCTTGCCCAATACCCCAAAGCCCAGAGTTACAACTGGGAGCCAGGTGGGCTTAAGGAACTAGCAGGCACCCAAAGCCCGCCCCTCCGGACTATACCTTCCCTTGCGCCCGGAGCCTGGACCTTTGGCCTGGGACGGACCTGCAGCTGGTCTGCTCATGTGGAAACACCGGATCCTGAGACATCCTAGAGGGACACACTGCACCAGAGCAAAGGAACAGAGGACACTTAGCGGGTCTGCGCCTGTGGAAACATCTGATCCTGAGACATCCTAAAAGACCTACTGCATCCAGAGCAGAGGGAGCTTAGGATCACAGGAACACAGAGACATCTGGAATCCGAGGAGATCTGACACAAGCAAGATAACTGAAAGACAGACTCCAGTCAGACACAGTGAGCACAGGTAACACTAGAGCCAACCAGATGGCGAAAGCAAGCGCAAGAACACAAGCAACAGAAACCAAAGTTACCTGACATCATCAGAACCCAGTTCTCCCACCATAGCAAGCCCTGGATACTCCATCACACAGGAAAAACAGGACTCAGAATTAAAATCACTTCTCATGATGATGATGGGATTTTAAGAAGGACATAAGTAACTCCATTAAAGAAATACAGGAGAACACAGGTAAACAGTAGAAGCCCTCAAAGAGGAAACACAAAAATCCTTGAAAGAATTGAAAGAGAACACAGGTAAACAGGTAGAAGCCCTTAAAGAGGAAACACAAAAATCCTTTAAAGAATTTCAAGAAAACACAACCAAACAGGTGAAGGAATTGAACAAAACCATCCAGGATCTAAAACTGGAAATAGAAACAATAAAGAAATCTCAAAGGGAGACTACTCTGGAGATAGAAAACATAGGAAAGAGATCAGGAGTCATAGATGCAAGCATCACCAACAGAATACAAGAGATAGAAGAGAGAATCTCATGCACAGAAGATACCATGGAAAACATTGACACAACAGTCAAAGAAAATGCAAAATGCAAAAAGCTCCTAACACAGAACATCCAGGAAATCTAAGATGCAATCAGGAGACCAAACCTAAGGATAATAGGTATAGATGAGAGTGAAGATTCCCAATCTAAAGGGCCAGTAAATATCTTCAACAAAATTATAGAGGAAAATTTCCCCAACCTAAAGAATGAGACACTCATAAACATACAAGAAGCCTACAGAACACCAAACAGACTAGACCAGAAAAGAAATACCTCCCGTCACATAATAATCAAAACACCAAATGCACAAAACAAAGAAAAAATACTAAAAGCAGTAAGGGAAAAAGGTCAAGTAACATATAAAGGCAGACCTATAAGAATTACACCAGACTTTTCACCAGAGACTATAAAAGCCAGAAGATCCTGGTCTTCTATTATACAGAACCCTAAGGGAACAGAACTGCCAGCCCAGACTGCTATACCCACAAAACTCTCAATCACTATAGATGGAGAAACCAAGATATTCCATGACAAAACCAAATTTGCACAATATCTTCCCACAAACCCAGCACTTCAAAGGATAATTGATGGAAAACGCCAACACAAGGAAGGAAACTACAACCAAGAAGAAGCATGGATGTAATCTTCCAACAACCCCCCCAAAAAAGGTAGCTACACAAACATAATTCCACCTCTAATAACAAAAATAATAGGAAGCAACAATCATTTTTCCTTAATATCCCTTAACATCAATGGACTCAATTCTCCAATAAAAAGACGTAGACTATCAGACTGGATACATAAACAGGACCCAGAATTTGTTGCATACAAGAAACGCACCTCAGTGACAAAGACAGACATTACCTCAGAGTAAAAGGCTGGAAAACAATTTTCCAAGCAAATGGTCCCAAGAATCAAGCTGGAGTAGCCATTCTAATATCAAAATAAAATCGACTTTCAACCAAAAGTAATCAAAAAAGATAAGGAAGGACACTTCATATTCATTAAAGGAAAAATCTACCAAGATAAACTCTCAATTCTGAACATCTACGCTCCAAATGCAAGGGCACCTACATACATAAAAGAAAACTTTACTAAAGCTCAAAGCACACATTGCACCTCACACAATAATAGTGGGGGATTTTAACACCCCGCTCTCTCCAATGGACAGATCGTGGAAACAGAAACTAAACAAAGACACATTGAAATTAGCAGAAGTTATGAACCAAATGGATTTAACAGATATCTATAGAACATTTCATCCTAAAGTAAAAGAATATACCTTTTTCTCAGCACCTCATGGTACCTTCTCCAAAATAGACCATAAATTGGTCACAAAACAGTCCTCATCAGATACAAAAAGATTGAAATAATCCCCTGCATCCTATCAGATCACCACGGACTAAGGCTGGTCTTTAATAATGACAGAACCAAGGGAAAACCCACATCCATGTGGAAACTGAACAATGCTCTACTCAATGATGACTTTGTCAAGGAAGAAATAAAGAAAGAAATTAAAGACTTTCTAGAATTTAATGAAAATGAGGAAACATCATACCAGAACTTGTGGGACTCCATGAAAGCAGTGCTAAGAGGAAAACTCATAGCTCTAAATGCCTACAAAAAGAAATTGGAGAGAGCACACATTAACAACTTGACAGCACACCCTGAAAGCTCTAGAACAAAAAGAAGCAAATACACCCAAGAGGAGTAGGCATCAGGAAATAATCAACCTCAGGGCTGAAATCAACCGAGTAGAAACAGAAAGAACTATACAAAATATCAACAAAACCAGGAGTTGGTTCTTTGAGAAAATCAACAAGATAATAAACCCTTAGCCAGATTAACCAGAGGGCACAGAGACAGTACCCAAATTAATAAAATCAGATCTGAAAAGGGGAACATAACAACAGAAAACTGAGGAAATTCAAAAAAATCATTAGATCCTACTACAAAGGCCTATACTCAACAAAAGTGGAAAATCTGGATGAAATGGACAATTTTCGAGACAGATACCAGGTACCAAAGTTAAATGAGGAGCAAATAAACCATCTAAACAGTCCCATAACCCCTAAAGAAATAGCAGCAGTCAGTAAAAGTCTCCCCACCAAAAAAAGCCCAGGACCAGATGGTTTTAGTGCAGAATTCTATCAGACCTTCAAGGAAGACCTAATACCAATTCTCTTCAAAATATTCCACAAAATAGAAACAGAAGGAACACTACCCAATTCGTTCTATGAAGCTACAATCACACTCATACCTAAACCTCACAAAGACCCAACAAAGAAAGAGAACTTCAGACCAATCTCTCTTATGAATATCGATGCAAAAAAAACTCAATAAAATTCTAGCAAACCGAATCCAAGAACACATCAAAAACAATCATTCATCATGATCAAGTGGGCTTTATCCCAGGAATGCAGGGATGTTCAATATTCGGAAATCCATCAATGTAATCCACTATATAAACAAACTCAAAAAAAAAAACCACATGATCATCTCATTAGATGCTGAGAAAGCATTTGACAAAATTCAACATCCCTTCATGGTAAAAGTCTTGGAAAGAACAGGAATTCAAGGACCTAAAGTTGTAAAAGCAATATCAGCAACCATAGCTAACATCAAACTTAATGGAGAGAAACTTGAAGCATTCCCACTAAAATCAGGACTAGACAAGGCTGCCCACTCTCTCCCTACCTATTCAATATAGTACTGGAATTCCTAGCCAGACCAATCAGACAACAAAAAGAAATCAAAGGAATACAAATAGGAAAGGAAGAAGTCAAAATATCACTATTTGCAGATGATATGATAGTATACTTAAGAGACCCCAAAAACTCCACCAGAGAACTCCTAAACCTGATAAACAACTTCAGCAAGGTGGCAGGTTATAAAATCAACTCGAACAAATCAGTAGCCTTCCTCTACATGAAAGATAAACAGGCTGAAAAAGAAATTAGGGAAATGACACCCTTCACAATAGTCACACATAATATAAAATACCTCAGGATGAATCTAACCAAGCAAGTGAAAGATCTGTATGACAAGAACTTCAAGTCTCTGAAGAAAGAAATTGAAGAAGATCTCAGGAAATGGAAACATCTCCCATGCTCATGGATTGGCAGGATTAATATAGTAAAATGGCCATCTTGCCAAAAGCAATCTACAGATTCAATGCAATCCCCATTAAAATACCAACTCAATTCTTTACAGAACTAGAAAGAGAAATTCTCAAATTTATTTGGAACAACAAAAAAACCCAGGATAGCGAAAACCATTCTCAACAATAAAAGAACTTCTGGAGGAATCGCCCATCCCTGACCTCAAGCTTTACTACAGAGCAGTAGTGATAAAAACGGCCTGGTATTGGTACAGAGACAGGCAGGAAGATCAGTGGAATAGAGTTGAAGACCCAGAAATGAACCCACACAACTATGATCATTTAATCTTTGACAAAGGAGCTAAAACCATCCAGTGGAACAAGGACAGCATTTTCAACAAATGGTGCTGGTTCAACTGGAGGACAGCATGCAGAAAAATGCAAATGGATCCATTCCTATCTCCTTGTACAAAGCTCAAGTCCAGGTGGATAAAGGACCTTCACATAAAACCAGACACACTGAAACTAATAGAAGAGAAAGTGGGGAAGACCCTCGAATACCTAGGCACAGGGGGAAAGTTCCTGAACAGAACACCAATGGCCTATGCTCTAAGATCAAGAATTGACAAATGGGACCTCATAAAATTGCAAAGTTTCTATAAGGCAAAGGACACTGTCAATAGGACAAAACGGCAACCAACAGATTGGGAAAAGATCTTTACCAATCCCACATCTGATAGAGGACTAATATCCAATATATACAAAGAACTCAAGAAATTAGACTCTAGGCAACCAAATAACCCTATTAAAAAAATGGAGTAAGGAGCTAAACAAAGAATTCTCAACTGAGGAAATGCGAATGGCCGAGAAGCACCTAAAGAAATGTTCAGCATCCCTAGTCATCAGGAAATGCAAATCAAAACAGCCCTGAGATTCCACCTCACACCAGTCAGAATGCCTAAAATAAAAAACTCAGGTGATAGCAGATGCTGGCGAGGATGTGGAGAAAGGGGAACACTCCTCCATTATTGGTGGGATTGCAAGATGGTGCAACCACTATGGAAATCATCTGGGGGTTCCTCAGAAAATTGGACATATCACTACTTGAGGACCCAGCTATACCACTCCTGGGTATATATCCAGAAGATGCTCTAACACATAACGAGGACATATGCTCCACTATGTTCATAGCAGCTTTATTTATAATAGCCAGAAACTGGAAAGAACCCAGATGCCCTTCAACAGAGGAATGGATACAAAAAATGTGGTACATTTATACAATGGAATATTACTCAGCTATTAAAAACAATGAATTTGATAAATTCTTATATAAATGGATGGAGCTAGAAAATATCATCCTGAGTGAAGTAACCCAATCACAAAAGAACACACATGGTATTCACTCACTGATTCTTGATTTTAGCCCAGAAGCCTGAAATACCCAAGATACAACTCACAGACCACAAAAAGCTCATGAAGAATGATGACCAAGTAGGGGGGCTACAGTCCTTCTTAGAAGAGTAACAAAATACTCAAGGGTGCAAATATGAAGACACAGTGCAGGACAGAAACTGAAGAAGAGACAGACCATTCCACCTGGATATCCATCCTATGTGCAGTCACCAAAGGTAGAGGTTGATGTGGATGTCAGGATGTACATGCTGACAGGAGCCTGATATAGCTGTCTCCTTAAAAGTCTGCAAGAGTCTGACATACCAGAGGCAGAAGCCCACAGCTAACCATTAAACTAATCATGGGGTTCCCAATGGAGAAGATAGAGTGAAGGCTGAAGGAGTTGAGAGGATTCGAGACACCATGAGGAAAGCAACAATCCCAACCAACCAGAGCCCCCAGGGTCTAAACCACAAGCCTGGGAGAGCTTAGGGAGGGACCCATGGCTCCAGCTATATATGCAAGGGAGCTATATATAAGTGGGAGAAGAGATCCTTGGTCCCATGAAGGCTGGACGTTGTGGGGGAGGGATACTCGAGGTTGGGGAGGTTGAGGTACAGGGAGGGTGGAAGGGGGTACACCAACGTGGAGTAGGAGGAGGGGAAGGGATAGTGAGTTTCCTGGGAGGAGGGGGGGAAATGGGGTAAGGAGAGAACATCTGAAATGTAACAAAAAATTTACAATAAAAAATTTCCAATTAAAAAAAAAAGAGGTGGAGAGTTAAAAAAAAAAAAAAAAAATAAAAAAAAAATAAAAGTTAGTTGCTTCACTGTAATCTGATACATGTCTATGTTTGCATTTAAAATGAATGATTTTCTCTTTGAAACCGGGCTTTATTCCCAGCACACACATGAAAGCTCCCAGATGTCTATAATTCAACTTCCATACAATTCTGCCCTCGTGGAGCTCTGCATGAATAGATGCACAGAGATGCATGCAGACAAGACCTCTACACACATCACATAAAATAGAGAATATCTTATCTTAGTTTAAGTAGGACAAATAAATGTGTTGCTGTGTCCACAAAATTCACTGATTCTTTCTTTGTCATTTTCATTCTGCACAGTACTATTCAGCAATGTTCTTTTTCCCTTAAAATTTCACTCTGTGATAATTTTATGCACTCATATAAAAGATATTTTTATCATATCATCTTCCCTTTGCTCATCAGTCTTTCTGTTTGCTGTGAACAGATACCAGGGCCAGTGCAACTTATAAAGGAAAGGATTTAATTGGGAGATAATGTTTTGAAAGACTTAGAGGATCTATATTCAGAGACCACAGCAGCAGGCACACATTACATGACCTATGTACCTGCAAGCCTTCAAACCATACCTGCCATAGGTTAGATACCCTCAAAGGGATCAAAGGTGGGGCTTTGTGAGGTCTTAGCCTCTCCTTAGCGACCATTGGCTAGGGAGAACTTGGTTGACCAATCAAGACTGAGGGTGGTGGCTCACCATTGTTCCGACAGGGAGATAAGCAGGGCGCTCAGAGCTCTGGGGCCAGTCCATGGGAGAGCTCCAACATGGCAAGGGCAGCCAAGAAAGCATCCAAGCCTAGTGCTCGAGTTTCAGCAGGAGCAGCCAGAAAATCCAAGGCGAAAAAGAAGGAGACAGCTTGCTGCCGGGTGAGGTCCAAGAGTCCCAAGAAGAGTCAGAGTCGTCTTGTCGCAAAAGTTGTAGTCAGGTGAGAGCTTCCAAGCTAAGCTCATCCCTCCCTTCTTCAGCCATCCTTTCCCCCTAAGACTTTCTCAGGCCTGCTATAAACTTCACATCTACCTCTGCCTCTTCTCATGAATCACCATCTCTCTTTGTCCCATCTCTCTTTGTCCCAAACCAGTGCCCTGATAACATTAGTATGTCGGTTTTTCAGGTAACAAGGAACAGGGAGAGACCTCTTCAAAGTCCAACTGGGACTAGGCCAAGAAATCCTTCAGGACTAGAAATCATGAAGATCTTTGCGGATCCATTGTGGCAGATGTCATTCGAGAGCAAATGAAAGATAATGCAGACTTGACAACTCCAGAGGGCTTTCGTCATGCCCCAATGATGCCCAAGCTGAAGACCTACCTAGCTCATCGACACCGAGCATGACCAATGAAGTAAAAAACAAAAACATTGGTGAATAGGTCTGGGAACTGACCCATGGTCATGATGTCACGGGTACATTTCACCACTCTTAGTCTGTGTGATGGTGAAAATAAAATCAACCAGATATAAAAATATATGTCATTCTCAGTCTCTAATGTTGGTGCTGGAGGGGGAGGGGAGGAAGGGAAGACAGGGTAGATGATCAGAAGGAGCATTGGTTTCTATAAGGTTGGGAGAGGGATGAACACCCCGCTGATGGATACTGGAGGGTCAGAACTGAACTAGCTTATATGTCCCCCTGAACATTAATTGTACAGAGTAGCATGGAAATGCCGGGGTATTCTTAAGTGTCAGGGGTTAGGATACAGCACGGTTTCAGGTTTTACATCAGTTCAAGTCCAAGGTAGAAGGCACATCAACTATAGGACTCCTAACTACTTGTGTTTCTTATACTCCTCATTATGATCTCATGTGCTAAGACCCTCAGAAGGGCCAAAGACTTCATCCCGTCAAAGGTGCCAGTGTATAGCAAACACAGTAATCTTGACTGGAACCTGCAACTGCAGCATTGATTTAGCCTACCTGTTCAGAAATCGGGGGCGGGGGGGGAGGAGTAAGACGGTAAGGAGTAGCCTGCCAACCAGTACTCCTCATAAAGATGAAGGTAGTTATATCTACAGGGCGTTTTAAAACAACACTGTCTTTCCACTTAGCTTTACTCTGTATTTTCTAACACTTTCTTAATCCCTTCACAAGGTATCCTGAAACTGATTTATGGAAGAATTATTTGTAAAAGAGTAAATTGGGGCTAGAGAGATGACTCATCTGATTACTCATAAGCATGTGGGACCTGAATTGGATCTCCAGAACTCACATAAAAATGAAAAATCTCATCAGCTGGGCATGGTGGCAAAGGCTTTTAATCTTATCACACAAGAGGCAGAGACAGGAAGATCACAATGAGGCTATTAGTGAGACCTTCTTTAAAGAGAAATAAGTTTAACAATGTGTGTGTAGTGTTGACAAGATTTTTACTTACTGCACTGAGGATGTGAAGAAGTATCCTTGGCATTGTAGGCCAGGGTAAGTCCCAGTCCAGTGAGAGAATTTGATGATTTGTTGTTGTAGTTGTTGTTCTTTTGTTTGTGTGGGTTTCTTTTTTTTTTATTGGAAATTTTTTATTGGAAAATTTTTTTTACATTTCAGATGTTCTCTCCTTACCCCATTTCCCCCCCTCCCTCCCAGGAACTCACTATCCCTTCCCCCCTCCTCCTGCCTCCACGTTGGTGTGCCCTCTTCCACTCTCCCCTGTACCTCACCTCCCCACCCTCGAGTATCCCCCCCCCATGACGTCCAGCCTTCATGGGACCAAGGATCTCTTCTCCCACTTATATATAGCTCCCTTGCATATATAGCTGAAGCCATGGGTCCCTCCCTAAGCACTCCCAGGCTGGTGGTTTAGACCCTGGGGCTCTGGTTGGTTGGGATTGTTGCTTTCCTCATGGTGTCATGAATCCTCTCAACTCCTTCAGCCTTCACTCTATCTTCTCCATTGGGAACCCCATGATCAGTTTAATGGTTAGCTGTGAGCATCTGCCTCTGAGTATGTCAGACTCTTGCTGACCTCTAAGGAGACAGCTATATCAGGCTCCTGTCAGCATGTACATCCTGACATCCACATCAACCTCTACCTTTGGTGACTGCACATAGGATGGATGTCCAGGTGGCATGGTCTGTAGACGGTCCCTCCTTCAGTTTCTGTCCTGCACTGTGTCTCCATATTTGCACCCTTGAGTATTTTGTTACTCCTTCTAAGAAGGACTGAAGGCTCCCCTATTTGGTCATCATTCTTTATGAGCTTTATGTGGTCTGTGAGTTGTATCTTGGGTATTTCAGGCTTCTGGGCTAAAATCCAAGAATCAGTGAGTGAATACCATGTGTGTTCTTTTGTGATTGGGTTACTTCACTCAGGATGATATTTTCTAGCTCCATCCATTTATATAAGAATTTATCAAATTCATTGTTTTTAATAGCTGAGTAATATTCCATTGTATAAATGTACCACATTTTTTGTATCCATTCCTCTGTTGAAGGGCATCTGGGTTCTTTCCAGTTTCTGGCTATTATAAATAAAGCTGCTATGAACATAGTGGAGCATATGTCCTCGTTATGTGTTAGAGCATCTTCTGGATATATACCCAGGAGTGGTATAGCTGGGTCCTCAAGTAGTGATATGTCCAATTTTCTGAGGAACCGCCAGACTGATTTCCATAGTGGTTGCACCATCTTGCAATCCCACCAATAATGGAGGAGTGTTCCTCTTTCTCCACATCCTCGCCAGCATCTGCTATCACCTGAGTTTTTTATTTTTAGGCATTCTGACTGGTGTGAGGTGGAATCTCAGGGCTGTTTTGATTTGCATTTCCCTGATGACTAGGGATGCTGAACATTTCTTTAGGTGCTTCTCGGCCATTCGCATTTCCTCAGTTGAGAATTCTTTGTTTAGCTCCTTACTCCATTTTTTAATAGGGTTATTTGGTTGCCTAGAGTCTAATTTCTTGAGTTCTTTGTATATATTGGATATTAGTCCTCTATCAGATGTGGGATTGGTAAAGATCTTTTCCCAATCTGTTGGTTGCCGTTTTGTCCTATTGACAGTGTCCTTTGCCTTATAGAAACTTTGCAATTTTATGAGTCCCATTTGTCAATTCTTGATCTTAGAGCATAGGCCATTGGTGTTCTGTTCAGGAACTTTCCCCCTGTGCCTAGGTATTCGAGGGTCTTCCCCACTTTCTCTTCTATTAGTTTCAGTGTGTCTGGTTTTATGTGAAGGTCCTTTATCCACCTGGACTTGAGCTTTGTACAAGGAGATAGGAATGGATCCATTTGCATTTTTCTGCATGCTGTCCTCCAGTTGAACCAGCACCATTTGTTGAAAATGCTGTCCTTGTTCCACTGGATGGTTTTAGCTCCTTTGTCAAAGATTAAATGATCATAGTTGTGTGGGTTCATTTCTGGGTCTTCAACTCTATTCAACTGATCTTCCTGCCTGTCTCTGTATCAATACCAGGCCGTTTTTATCACTACTGCTCTGTAGTAAAGCTTGAGGTCAGGGATGGCGATTCCTCCAGAAGTTCTTTTATAGTCACACATAATATAAAATACCTCGGGGTGAATCTAACCAAGCAAGTGAAAGAAATGTATGACAAGAACTTCAAGTCTCTGAAGAAAGAAATTGAAGAAGATCTCAGGAAATGGAAACATCTCCCATGCTCATGGATTGGCAGGATTAATATAGTAAAAATGGCCATCTTGCCAAAAGCAATCTACAGATTCAATGCAATCCCCATTAAAATACCAACTCAATTCTTTACAGAACTAGAAAGAGAAATTCTCAAATTTATTTGGAACAACAAAAAACCCAGGATAGCGAAAACCATTCTCAACAATAAAAGAACTTCTGGAGGAATCGCCATCCCTGACCTCAAGTTTGTGTGATTTTCAAGGAGGACAGCACCTGAGAATCTAAAAAGTTGTCCTCTGCCACATGCACCACACACATACCACACACACACACACACACACACACACACACACACACAGAGAGAGAGAGAGAGAGAGAGAGAGAGAGAGGAGAGAGAGAGAGAGAGAGAGAGAGAAAGAAGAGAGAGAGAGAGAGAGAGAGAGGAGAGAGAGAAGAGAGAGAGAGAGGTGTATTCATACAACCATTCTTCATTGCATGAAGTCATAGGAACAATAACACATGCATATATACACACATACAAAATTAAACAATAAATAGCCACTACTTTAAATGTGTATGTATTATGCATACACCTATGTAGTCATCACTATGAGAATGACTATACCCACAACTCACTACAATTTTCTGTTTGGAGTCCTCCGTTTGTGGTACTGTTGTGAAATCCTAAATTTTGAACACTTCATAAAGTAGAGATTCATGTGGATCTGAGTTTGGGTGGAAAAAGTTTCATGATGGGTAGCTCCAATTTGTTGCCGTCTAGTAAGGTTCCTTAAATGTTTTAATATTATCTATTGTTTGAGACTTTAATATGTATACAATATATTTTAAACATATCCCCTCCTATACATCCTAACTTTTCCTAGATAAGCTCATTTTTCTCTCAACTTCCCAACTCTTTTTTATTTTGTTTATGTTTATTTCACATATGTATGCTATATGTACATTATTGATGAACTGCCATTATATTTTTCCACAACTTCCAGACTTTCAGGCTTCCAACTTATTTCTCACATACATGATTTCACTTTGTTAATAATTTTTGCTGCACACATGTATGTGTGCATGCTAGTGCACACATGTGCAGGCGTGCACACACACACACCATGTTCATTGTTATTTGGTAAGCATTTGTTCTAGCACAACAGGGGTTGCTAATGTATACTATCATATCATCTGCAAATAGTGATACCTTGATTTCTTCTTTCCCAGTTTGTATTCTGTTGATCTTCTTTTCTTGTCTTGCTGATCTAGCTGTAACTGTGAGTACTATATTGAATAGATATGGAGAGAGTGGGTAGCCTTGTCTTGTTCCTGATTTTAGTGAGATTGCTTCCAGTATCTCTCCATTTGATTTGACATTGGCTGATGGTTTGCTCTAAATTGCTTTGATTATATTTAGGTAAGGGCTTTGAATTCCTGATCTCTTCAAAACCCTCAACATGAAGGGGTATTGTAAATTGTCAAATGCTTTTTCAACATCTAATGAGATGATCTTGTGATTTTTTTTCTTTGAGTTTGTTTATGTAGTGGATTACATTAATGGATTTCCATATATTGAGTCATCCCTGCATCCCTGGGATGAAGCCTACTTTAGCATGGTGAATGATGGTTTTGATGTGTTCTTAGATTCAGTTTGCTAGTATTTTATTGAGTATTTTCGCATTAATATTCATAAGTAAAATTGGTCTGAAGTTCTTTTTCTTCGTTGGGTCTTTATATGGTTTAAGTATCAGAGTAATTGTGGCTTCATAACATGAATTAGGTAATGTTCCTTCTGTTTTTATTGTATGGACTAGTTTGAGGAGTGTTGGTATTCGCTCTTTTTTGAAGGCCTAGTAGAATTTTGCACTAATGCCATCTAGCTCTGGGCTTTTAGTGGTAGGAGATTTTAAAGACTTCTTCAATTTCCTAAGCGGATATGGCCCTGTTTAGATAGTTTGTTTTCTTGGTTTAACTTTGGTATATAGTACCTGTTTAAAAAGTAATCAGTTTCATCTAGATTTTCGAGTTTTATTGAGTAAAGGCTTTTATAGTAGGATCTGATGATCTTTTTTTTTTAATTTCCTAGCTTTGTTGTTATATCTCCCTTTTCATTTTTGATTTTGTTAACTTGGATACTGTCTCTGTGTCCTTAGTTTGTTTGACTAAGGGTTTATTTATCTTGTTGATTTTCTAGAAGAACCAGCTCCTGGTTTTGCTGATTCTTTGTAATGTTCTCTTTGTTTCTATCTGGTTGATTTTCTGCTCCAAGTTTGATTATTTCCCGCTGTCTACTCCTTTTGTGGTGTTTGCTTCTTTCTCTTCTAGGGCTTTCAGGTGTACTGTTAAGTTGCTAGTGCTACATCTCCCCAATTTCCATTCCAGGGCACTTAGTGCTATGAATTTTCCTTTTAGCACTGCTTTCATTGTGTCTCATAAGATTGTGTATGCTATGTCACCATTTTCATGAATTCTAAAAAGTCTTGCATAGGGCTAGATTTGTAGATAAATATTGCTTAAATTTAGTTTTATCATGGAATATTTTGCCTTCTCCATCTATGATGATTGAGAGTTTTGCTAGGTTTAGTAGCCTGGGCTGGCATTTGTGCTCTCTCAGGGTTTACATGACATCTGCTCAGGATCTTTTGGCTTTTAGAGTCTCTGTTGAGATGCCTGGTGTAATTCTAATAACTCTCCCTTTATATGTTACTTGGCATTTTTTCCCTTAGAGCTTTTAATATTCTTTCTTTGTTCTGTGCATCTAGTGTTTTGATTATTTTGTTACCAGAGGATTTTCTTTTCATGTCCAATCTATTTGGAGTTCTGTAGGCTTCTTTTATTTTTATGGCCATCTCTTTTTAGGTTGCAGAAGTTTTCTTCTACAATTTTGTTGATGTTTTCTGTCCCTTTGAGCTGGATTATTTGCTCTCTTCTATTCTTATTATTCTTAGGTTTTGTCTTTTCATTGTTTCAAATTTTAAGGATGTTTTGGGTTAAGAGTTCTTTATGCTTTGTATTTTCTTTTGTATTTCTATTTTCAACAGTTATGTCAATATCTTCTATGGTATTGTCTACACCTGAGATTCTCTCTTTTATCTCTTGTATTCTTTTGGTGATTTTTGCATCTGTAGTTCTTGACCTCTTTCCTGGGTTTTTCATTTCCAGGTTGCCTTCATTTGTAATTTCTTTATTCTTTCTACTTCCATTTCTAGGTCTTGGACTGCTTTGCTCAATTCCTTCACCTGTTTGATTGTGGTTTTTGGTATTTCATTGAGGGATTCATTTGTTTCCTCTTTAAGGGTTTCTAACCTGTTTAACTCTGTTTTCCTATATTTCTTAAGTGCATTATTTATATACTCCTTAAAGGCATCTTTTATCTTCATGACATGGGACCTTAGGTCAGCATCATGCTTTTCAGGTGTGTTGGGGAATCGCAGGCTTGCTGTGATGGGAGAGCTGGGTTCTGATAGTGACAAAGTATATTTCCTTCTGTTTCCTGTGATCTTGTGCTTGCCTCTCATCATCTAGTTATCTTTGGTGCTGTTTGACCTGGATTCCTCTATCTGAATCCTGCCACTTGTGTCTCTGGTTTGCATCAGACCTCCTGGGAGATCTGTGGCTCTGGTTTCAGCAGATCTCCTGAAAGACCTGCAGACTCTGGGCTGTTGAGAAGGGCAGACAGGTGGATATGCCCTGGAAGAGGTACAGACAAAAAGGGAAAATAGGTTCATGAGGAGGGAAGGGGTCCTGTGTCTACTGGGCTCCTTGAGGGTCCCAGCTGCTGTGGTTATTTGGGCTGGTGTCTTATCTGCTGCCCTCGCTGCAGCAGATCTCCTGAGAGATCTGCAGAATATGTCCTGCATATATCTGTTCTGCCAGAGCACAGGTTACAGAAACATTTTGAGATTGTAATTATGATTACAGAATTTCTTCCTTCCATTTCTTCCTTCCCAACACATCAATAGAACTCTTCTTGCCTTCTTTCAAATTCATGGCCTTTTTTTTATTATTGCATATATATATTTCTGAACACATCTATGAAGTTCATATAATGATAACTTTGTTTATGTTTTCAGAGCTATTTGTCACTGAACAGTCAATTGTTTTTCATCCTTTTACTCTGAGGTAGTGCCTGCTTTTGTCACTGAGGTGCATTTCCTGTATGCAGCAAAATTTTGGGTCCTGTTTGTGTTTCCAGTCTGATAGTCTGCGTCTTTTTATTGGAGAATTGAGTCCATTGATGTTAAGAGGTATTAAGGAAAAATGATTGTGGCTTCCTGTTATTTTTGTTATTAGAGGTGGATTTATGTTTGTGTAGCTATCTTCTTTTGGGGTTGTTGGAAGATTACTTCCTTGCTTTATCTAGGTTGTCGTTTTCTTCCTTGTGTTGGCATTTTCCATCAATTATCCTTTGAAGTGCTGGGTTTGTGGGAAGATATTGTGCAAATTTGGTTTTGTCATGGAATATCTTGGTTTCTCCCATCTATAGTGATTGAGAGTTTTTCTGGGTATAGTAGTCTGAGCTGGCATTTGTGTTCTCTTAGGGTCTGTATGATATCAGTCCAGGATCTTTTATAGTCTCTGGTGAGAAGTCTGGTGTAATTCTTATAAGTCTGCCTTTATATGTTACTTGGCCTTTTTCCCTTACTGCATTTAATATTCTTTCTTTGTTTTGTGCATTTGGTGTTTTGATTATTATGTGATGGGAGGAATTTCTTTTCTGTCTAGTCTATTTGGTTCTGTAGCCTTCTGTATGTTTATGGACATCTTGTTCTTTAGGTTAGGGAAG
>JAJTUV010003625.1:0-45218 GCA_021653895.1 Mastomys natalensis | reverse complement strand
TTCCCTTGAAGCTTTTGGTCACATTGAATTCCATTTGTCTCTTAGACACAAGGCCAAATTCTATAGAAAATATGTACTTACACAGCTTCTGGGAAATATTTGTATGACAAAAATTATACCTTCATTCATTGTGCTTCATACATTAACCAAGACTATCATATACTTAAACAAAAATCATAAACAAATGAAATTTTGCTTATTAACCATAGTCATATTTTGAAACCTTCCACCAATGGACTAAGTATACAAGTAACAAAGAGTTGCAGGAATTAAGTAAGCACAGAAACAAAAAACAAGAAAATGTGGTTTTCATTTTATACATCATTTGCCTTGTACCTTGTTGGTTATTCACAATATACTGCCAAAAGAAGAAAACTCACAAATTCTACTAAATTATAACATAATTTAACCCACCTAACTGGAACAATTTTAGAAAGCATAAGAAAGCTCACATTGAGAGTACTAGGACATTAAGGGATTAAGGACTGAACAGACATTGTGGTTTAAAACTAAAAACACTTGACTGAAACATGCCTACTGGACCTGAACATGACTGAGCCACATGTCATGGGCTTGTGAGTATCCAAAGGTTACTCAAACTAATCTATATAAAAAGTGTTTCTTCTTTATGTTGAAATGGTAATATGTAGGGACAGCATGCAGGATGTTTAACTCTATCACCAATGAATGAATGGAGAAATTTCAGGAGTCTGGAATTCGACCTTCAGTAACATTCTAATCTTCAAGATGAGTATGTTTCCCAACTCAAAACCATTGGGACAAAACTTGCCTTTCCTCCTGTTTCTGCTTCTGCAGCACATTGAGGCCACCATCATGGTGAAATTTTGAGAGCAAAATTTGGAAACTGTGAGTGAATCAATGATGAGATTAGAATGGTACAGGAAGACAAGGATGTATCCTTACTATGGAAAAGAGGCTCTTGATGTTTTTGTGTATATGACCAAGGTAGCAATTTCTACATGTTGCCATTTTGGATAGAGGAATGCAATCACCATTGGCTACTGAGTGACTCACTATAGAGTCTAGTGCAAACGAATGTGACTTGAGAAGCAACAATCAGGTACCCAGGGAATTGGTCCTGAACTGATCTACACAGCAAGTTTAGTTTGAGATCTCTATTGAAAGTCTAAGTGATGATTATGAGCTTTTCATCAGTTAAAATTGAACCAGAGCAGTGGAACTTGGAAAAAATGAACCTGAAGTTAAGAAGAGAATTCACCATGTTCGAATATGGACAATCTCTTGTCATTTTCTTAATTGTTTATTTTAAAGTCAGTGAGCTTACAACAGACAGTGCCAAATCTTCTTAAGATGGTGCTGGGTTGTAAATTTTTAATTTGGCTGGTAGCCTACCCTTTAAAAATAGAGCCATATGTCCAGCAGCAGAACAATAGGAAACTCCATAAAATGTAGGAGAGAAAGGAACATGTTAAAAATGATCCTAGCATTTGGTGATTCAGAGAATTAAAAACCCATTTCTGTGACCTGCTTGTCCTTGAGTGAAGGGTTTGAGACACCAACTTATCCACTAAACCTTAGAATGAGTGCTCATCATGCCTGAAGAGTGTTCCAGAACAAGAGACTAGCATAATCATCATAAGAGAAACAAAAGAAATTTAATATAGCAACTGATGGAATCCAATCCAGAATCTCATAGCCAAATAAGAGGTAGATCTTAGGGCATCCCATGGAGCAGGGAAAAGGAGCAGAAGAATCACAGGGATCTGAGACACCATAAGAACAGGGACACAGAATCAATGGACTGGAATTCATGAAGCCTTGCAGAGCTTAGGCCTGTTCTAGTCTCACCAATGTTTAGGAATTGTGAAGATGGCACAAGAAAGCCTGGTTCTCAGAAGAACCATGAAAACCTGATATAGATACTACCAGTGTTATTTTTACTTAATGAGGCTTTGTTGACTGTCAGAAGACATACAATATCATCATTTAGTGGTTGATGGCACAGTTCAACTTGGGCCTGTAACTGGAATTGTCCAGGTGAAGTGACTGAAAAAAGTGTCTGAACAAATCTGTTTCCAGAAATATGAGAAGATGATGAAGTGCACTGCTCAGTGGAGCTCACAAGGCAAAGCTCTTCTGGGATCTGTGCATTGTGAGTTAGACATCTAAGAAAGGGGTATAAGGTTGACACTGGAATTGAAGTTCAGGGAAGCATCATCAGGCATGCCTAATGTGTGGTCAGTGCATACAAAACTAGATCTTGGAGTGTGCAGGTGGCACAAGTGGGCTTAGCTCTAGGATACCTGGGAAACTATGGTAGATCCAGCATTTGCTGATCTAAGGTTGGTAGTGATTGAAAGAATCTGACTAGGAAGATTCAGGGGTGTATCAGAAGCCTTAGCCAATCTTTAAACTATCCATCCAGATACAGGCTTTTTTCCATGGAGATGTTAAATGTGTTTTTGTCTCATGAAGTACTACGATTGGCAGGTGTTAGTGGAGCAGCAAGACAGGAAGTAGTCATGGGAGTTAATGCAATATTCTGGTGGATGAAGACCTTGAGAGTAAGGAGAAAGAGCTAGGTGCAAACAGAGATGCCTTGTTCATTAAATGGTTTTGTTCATTGCAGATCTCACCAGGAAAATCTAGTGCAGCACTTGGGTTACTGGAGCAAGGCCTGGACATAATCAATGACAGTGGCAGGAGGGGTTGCAAGTAGAAGTTCAGACATAGGAAAGAATAGGAATCTGCTGAGAGAACTTGTGGGATATGGTATCAAAACCTCAGGCTGATTAGGGCATCAATCTCTTTTGAGCACCTTGTTTGCCATCAGGATGTATAATTCTTCTTTCTTCTTTGCTACTGAGTACTGAAACTACTTCAAACAACAAAAAGGAACAACAATAAACAGGAATCAAACAAAAACCCACCCTGCTTCTCAGAGCCCTACAATTTTTATATCCTCTGAAAAGTCACTAGAATGAAAAAACATTTAAAATAATCACAGAAAAAAAATCTACAGCTGACAACATTACACCCCTGATACAGAATGATGCAAAACATAGTTGCTGTAGGTAATTACAAGCAGCACCTGGGAATAAAATGAAAATATTAATTTATAATATTTCTGTATGTTTTTAAAGAAACAAAAATTCCAAATTTGCCACTGTATAGGAGCTTTACAGCATGTTCCAGAAGAAATTTAAGGCAGGAATATAGGTGGGCATCTGGAGCAAGTAATGAAGCAGAAACCATGAGGGAACATTGCTTATGATGTGATTCTTCAGAAGTACCACAGGTGGAATTGGTGGTGGCTTGAATATGCTTGGCCAAGGGAGTGGCACTGTTAAGAGATGTGATTGTTGGAATAGAAAAGGCATTGGTACTAGTTGGAGAATGTGTGTCACTGTCAGGGTGAGCTTTGAGACCCTGCACGTAGCTGCCTTGAAGATAGCTTTCATGGTATAGTGAGGTCAACATGCAAATCACTCAGTGCTTTCCTCAGCATCATGTCTGTATGGATGCTGCCATGCTTCATGTGGTGACTTTTTAAAGGTCTAACCTCTGGAACTGTGAGCTAGCCTCGATTTAGTGTTGTACTTTATAGATCTGCCATAGTCATGTTTCTCTTCACAGCAATGAAACAATCTAAGAAAGCCTTCTTATATACTCCAACTCATCAGCCCAGGGTTGACATCATGCACATTGAGCAAGGCTATGATAGATCAATCATTACCATTCACCATGAGCTACTTCCTCCAAGATCACTCATTAAACAAAGCAATGTTGGAGTGGATTTCCTACAAGCCATATTCCAGAGGCATTTTCTCATTTGAGCTTCCTTTATTCATAAAAGTCTATTCTTTTTCAAGTTACCTAAAACTTATAATCAAAATAACTATTCTCCATCAAACTTTGCAAGTAAATTGGCATGATGGTCCAAACAGTGTTGAAATAGTACAACTACAGTAGAACCATGGTAGAAGTTTAGAGAAGGTCTAAGGCCACAGAATGTGAGTCAGGGGTGAATATCCAACAAGAAGGTCTATTGAGGGTCCTCCATGAAACTATGAAATAAGTTTATGTGTACTTGTGAAGCCAGGAGGTTGTAGAGTAAATGATGTCTTATTGCTGGTATATAAAGTCACAATTTTTGTGGTAAGGGAATTCCATAATATATACTTCAGGCTTTAGCCAACACAGCTAGAATGTAAGCTATCTGTAAGCCCTTCAAAAATGAAAATGACTGAATCATATTCCTAGATGAGAGATCCAGAGTTGCTGGACACAGAGTTTGCCCAATAGATTTAGGTCTTCCTTCAAGCTTCCCTCTCTTTGGATTTGACTATTCCTCCATCTTCTGACGGTCACACTTCATCTGTACCTCTTATATGAGGAGTATGTAAGCTGTTTTAACTTTGTTCACTGTGTCACAGTAGAACAGCTGTTCAGAGTACCAAAGAGACTGAAGTTTTGAAATATCTTTGGAATGTTACAAACTCTGGATTATCAGAGGTTGGCTAATATTTACTTTATATGATGCAGTTGACTTCAACACAGAGAGGGAATGGCTGACATATTATATACTACAAATTATCTGATTGGGAATTGTGAAATGTCTCCCTGAGTGTTGGTAAGTGCAGCCAAGCATCTTGGCATGAGTATGAACTCTGTAATCAAAGAAGAAAATCTATTTGTGTGGAGCAGTTCTCTCACATACACAATATTTGGGTCACAGTGCACATTGTAAATACCTGTGCTTTGTGATACAATTAAGGGGAATAGAAGATTCTTGATGCATTATACCACAGACATCCCACAGAATGCAAAAGTATCCATAGTGTACATCATAGTTCCACTCTCCAAGATAGTATTCCACACTATCTGCATATTCAAATCTAAGACATCCAACACCACCTACCTGAAATATGACTATTTATGTGTCTCTACTGTAAAATGATGCTGGTTTTCTATTGAAGTGTCAGCTTACATACAAACAGTATTTCTTATTTAAGGCTTGGGTAGCACAGCAGACAAAAATATTATATGACCATCGCACTCAAAGAAAGCTGTGGATAGAGTACAGAAGAAGATGGGATGCTTTGTTCTAGAGACACAAAACAGGGTATACAATTCAAAAAGTAGAAGATAGTATGTAGACATGGGGTGTAAGGACTAAGGTAGCATGAAACCACTGGAAAAGTTATCTTGCAAAGTTGGTACTAATAATAAAACAGAGATAGTCCTGCAAGTGTGGGTGTGAACAAAGTAAACCGAGTTCTCAGTAATGATAAGTGAAAGCTCATACAGGAATGGTGTGGCAATCCTAACCTTGGGTATGTTGGATTGGCATTTATGGATGTCTGTCAGAGAATGTAACCAGGTAAGTCCTGTGCAAGTTCAAATCATCAAGAGGAACACCTGATGGTGAGATAGACCAGGCAGGATTATTTATGAAGGCTTTCCTTAGGAAAAACCTGTTCTGCAGAAAAATGACCAGGTCTTTGAAATATTGTAAATGAGTCTGGAGGATTGTAGGATTGTATTCTGCCTTGATTATGAGGAAAAACCTGTGTGCAATCTTACTATGCTGAAGTAGTTTTGATGTCTGTAGAAAACAGTGGAAGAAAATGACAAGGGTGACCCTTCACAGATATAGTCATCTAAACAGGGCTGAAGAGTGTACAGAAGTTCCTGGTGTGGTTTTGGTGAGTATCAAGAGGAAAAGAAGCTGAACTATGAGGATGGTGGAAAAGTTACACTGGACTTCCCATGTTAAAAGTGTTGTAGGCTTTGAACATCTGAATTTGTATGTTGGAGCATCTGCAGCTGGAAGATGATTTTCCAGTTCCTGTTATCTATCAAAACTTCTATGCAACCTTTGAATTCAGATTAAGAACATGAGTGGTTGAGACGGAGCCAATGTGTTTGTTTCTGGGAGACCTGATTTGATAAAGCATTACAGGAGATGTATGACTTGAGTTAGGGCTGGTAGTCAGTGATACCAAAGGTCCAGAAAACTGCCTCTGAGAAAAGCCAATCTGTCATCAGAACATCAAGATCTAACCCTAGACTTTGTAAATGGTACATAGATGGTTTTATTTATTTATTTATTTATTTATTTTTGCTATAACTATTAGAAAAAAGCATTACTTGTGCTCCAGAACAGGATATAGGCATGGGTGTGACCAGATGTATATAACAGTTAAGAATCTGAGGAACTGAAAAGGAAAATCAGAATGCTTACATGGCATTGCCTTTAAAAATAATCTTCACATGTGGTCTTAGTTCTTGTAAAACTGCCATGAAAAGTTAGTGTAGGGGCTACTTGACATTACACAACCATGCAACGATGGTCCTGAATCAGTGGAGGTCAGTAGGTAAGGCCAGAATTGTAGACCTGTGGAAACAGAGCTAGAGTGCAGAGTACAAAATTGTCACAGGGAGGCTTACAGTCATGGTTGAAATCCCTAGGGAAATCCAGGGTAGCACTTTTGTGGCAGGAATTAGAGACTGGACACAAAGGGAGTATAATTTCAACAAAATTTATCGTGCCAAACAGATGGACTACATACATGTTTAGGAAGAATATATAGAGCAGAGTTTGACTAGTATTAGATTATAATAAACAGAAATACAATGCAGGTGCTCTAGGACCAAGGGGAGAACTATTTATAGAAGATGTCATTGGAGGGCCAGTTTCAAACTTGACCATAAAGTACCAACATGAATAATCTGCACATACTTAGGTAGAACTTCTTCCATTAAGATTATGTTTCTGGATTAATTGCTTGGGTTCACTCAGTAGGAAATTGGGTATAATCAATGTTGGGTGCATGAAGACAAGCATAAAAAGTGAAGAAGGCACTGGAATCTAAATGCCTGTAGATTTCATCATGCAAACATGGTACACACACACCGTCCATCAAAAATAGAAGTGGGTGTGTAGAGGTGGCACAGGAAGCTAGGGGCAAGAAAGCCAAATGAAAAACTTAAATGCAAAGGCTGCATAATAGAACATAGGCCTAAGATTATGTGCATGGTATGGATGGGAGAGATTCAGGAACGCTACTCAGGTAACAATGTTGAGAGTAATTCACCTCTACAACTAGGCTTTAGAATGTGGTGTAAGAAATGGTATCTTAGTTGTCCAGAACTTCAAGAGACACTACAAAATGGGTGTGTTTAGAACAAACCTGGGACAGTGATGATGGCACTGAAAAGAAGATTTGTGAGAGCCTAAAAATAAGAGAAAATGGATGAGCTTAATGTATCCACATGTTGAGAATAGCACAGTTGGGATTACGTCTGTAAACCTTACCATATTAAGCAAGGAAGGACCTTCACACTACATTACTGAGAAAAAATATTTCAGGAGTCGAGGAAGAAACCTAAAAGCAAGAATAAAAGCACATAACACTAAGGAATACTGCATAATGGTTTTTCCTTCCAGATGTACCACAAATTGCCTTCCTGTAAAACACAGAGATACTTCCCAAAGGTGGCAACACTCAGACAAGACTCCAAACTACCTTAAGAATCATTACTCAAGGGAGCTGTCAAAAGACTTTTGTACATATCGTTTCATGGTTCCTAGGTTTAAATTGAGGTTTCTTCTTTTCAAATGATTCCAGATTGTGTCAAGTTACCAAAACAAAGGCTTTCATTGTGAGGCTCTATTATACCTGTAAGAAGAATGTGGCAGCGTTGTCTATATGATACTAAATCTGATTAAAAATATGATGCAAGATTCCAGGCTTCAGAGAATCCAGAAAAACATTTTGAGTGTCTCAAATCCAGGAAATCTAGTCCAGAACAGGAACTCCATCAGACATGTCTGGTGAAGCATGGTTTGCTAAGGATGACACAGGACAACTGAGGTTTTATTTGGGAATTCTAATCAGGTAAGTGCAGTGCAGCTGCCTTATAACCATGGGGAAGCCTGTTAATAGGAAATTTCACTGTAAAACAAGGTCATAATTGCCTAAAAAGGATACGCATGTGTTATCTGTAGATGTATATGTACGGCTCCACTTCTAGAGAACCACTTAAAAAGTTAGATACTAAAGCTCTACAATATGATCAATGCCTTGGGTTGTGTTCACATTTTGAACAAGAAAGATTCAGTGAACCTATTGAGACAAAGATGTTTATAGAAATCTGCATCCAGTGTTAGACCATACAGTGTGTGGGTGAAATGGATATTTTGCTGTTCCAGGTAATCAAAAGAGATAATGGAGAATTTGTGTGAACAGAAATATCTCGGCATAATGAAGATACCACGGGAAGGGTAAATTCTGGAGAGGTTATCTACAATGAACAATGGCTGAGCTGTGTGTCCCCCAGTATAATGAGAAATAGTAGGGCTTCATTCTGGGAAACCTTACCATAGTAATCAAGGCAGGAACCTCAATGTCCATTAATCTGAGGACATAGATTAGGAATCAAGTAATAAAACTAGAGTCAAGAACAGTAGATACCACTAACAGTACTAAATATTACTTTGTATTCAATATGTACCTTGTCTTTCCCTTAGTCTACAACACATAGACACCTCACAAATCTTGGTAACCCCCATAGTGTGGTCCACACTACCATGATAATCATTACACTAGTTAGCTCTCAAAATGCTTTTTACGGACCATTTTATCTAGGAGTGTTCTCAGACAATTCTAGATTGTGTCAAGTTAATACAAAACAAAACACACTGGTCTAGTATTTGGGAATACTAAACAAGGAAACCCAGTGCAGGTTGTCTGTAATGTAAGGGAGGCCTGAGAATAAAATAAGGACCTGGAAGTCATGGTTCAGCCTTGACAACCAAGGAAACACACTTGAAATCTGGAAATACTTATGTAGGACTCCTGCCACTGTGACTATACTTTTGGACTCACTGTTAGAAATGATTCTGCAGGACATTAGGGGCACAGCTGAGTGATTGGAGCCAAGCATATTATGGTGAGCAAAAAAATTGAAAAAAAAAAAACTTATTTAGACCTCTTCCTGCAAATCTGGTATGTGCCCTGACCATAAAAAACAGGACTGGCAGTACACAGATGGCAAAGGAAAGTGTAAGCTGTAGAAACATTTGAAAAAGTTAGATAAGGAAAATGCATTATAGGACCCATGTCACAGGTTGTGTGGATTGTGTTTACAGGAGAATTCCAGCGAAGTTTTTCAGACCAAAGTTTTAAGAGAAATCTGAATACACAGTTACTACTTACAGTGTGGGAGTATAATGGATATCTTAATTCTCCAGGAATTCAAAACAAAGAGTGCAGGATCTGTGTAACCAGAACTATCCTGGCACAGTGAAAATGGCATGGAAAGTCAGATTCTGGAATAGCTCACCAACAAGGGACAGTGACTGCATTATTTTTCTACACACGTTTAGAACATCACAATTAGGCTTAATTCTGGAATAATGTACCATAGTATCAAGGCAATAACTCGACTGTCCATTTGTAAAGGAACACAGTTCAGGAGTCAAGTAAGAAATCTAGAGGTAGGAACACAAGTGGATACCATTAAAGAGTACTTCTTAATCTCCATTGGTATTTTGGGCAGCCTACTTGAACAATCATGAACCACCTCTGAAAACATTGCAACACCTACAGATGTCTTCACAGTACCATAAGAATCATACCTCAAGCTAGCTCTAAACAGACAATTGCATGGGGAATGTTCTCAAATGAGGTTCCTTCTTCTCAGATAAATCTACGTTGTCTCACATTAGTATAACACAAACCATCATGGTGAAGCTTGAACACTCCACACAGAAGAATGTGGCAGCATCGTCTGTATGGTACTGATTCTCATGGAAAAATGCATATTTCAAGGTTAATAGGATCCTTAAAAACAGTCTGAGAGGCTCAATGGCAGGCAATCTGTCTCAAACAGGATATACAACAAATGTGTCTAGAGAAGCAATGTCTAGGAGGATGTATGAAGGACAATGGTGCTGTTATTTTGGAATAAGAATCAGGGAAGCCCATTCCACGTTCTCTGTGACCTGGATAAGGCCTGGTAATAGGAAAAGGGACTGGAGAGCACAATTCAGCCTAGCAAACAAAGGAAGCCCATTGGAAATCTGGACATACTTAGGTAGGTCTCCTGCCATTGAGACTGTACTTAGGACTCACTACTTGAGGAAACTCACCTGGAAGATGTCTGCAGAGAATTTTGCCTGAAAACAAGCATAGAAGAATGAGCAAGGCAGTGGACAGGTCTATAGATCTGGCCTATAAACAAAGTATGAGACTTGTCCATTATGAAATGACTGGAAGTATAGAATTCACAAACAAATCTGGGGTCTACCAGACCACCTGAAGAAGTTACATGCAGGATCTACAGGATAGGACATAGGCCTGTGGTATTGTACATGGTATGGACCTGAGAGATTTAGGGAATATATTTGGCAATGGAAGATGTTGAGAGAACTCTGTGTCCCTAGTCAGGTATTAGAGTCATGGTTGATGGGGAATAGGTATGTTCATTCTCCAGAAATTCAAGAAAATAGTGCAGTAGCAGTGAGAACAGAACTAACCTGGCACAGTGAAGGAAGCTTCTTGAGAGGTCACCAAAAACAAAAATGTCTACGATGTGAGTTACCACATATTGTGAGCAACCCAGTTGGTCTTAATTCTGGGAAAACTTAATATAGAAGGCAGAAGCTTCACTGTCTATCAGTAAGGGAACAGAGGTCAGTAATCAAGGAAGAAACCTAGAGGCAAGAACTGAAATAGATAGCACTCACAAATATTACATAACTTTTTGCAATCAATAGGTACTTTGATTTCCCTTGTAAAAGAACTAAGTCCCAAAATCTTGGCAACAACCACAGAGGGCTCCACACTTCTGTGTAAATCCCTACTCGTGGGAGTGGTCAATATATTTCTATACAGATCATTTTGGGGAAGAATGTTGCCAGTTAGTGTTCCTTTTTCTCAGATGACTCTACATTGTGTCTAGGTAACACAACACAAAGCATCATGATAAGTCTGCATCATACCCCGCAGAAAAATGTGGCAGCACTGTCTACATGGTACTGAATTAGATGAAAAAATGATGAAAGATTATAGTGCTAATAGGATCTTGACAAACAGTTTAAGATCCTTGAGGCATTGCAAACTTTGTCAGAGCTGGAAGTCTTACAAATAACCTTTACAAATCACGGTCTAGAACTATGCACTGAGCAGAACTGGATTTATATTTGGGAGTACTAAATTGGGAAGCCTAATGCTGGATTTATGTAACCTGGTGGTGGCCTGGGAATAAGAGTTGTTATTAATGGGCAAGTTTAAGAATTGTCTACATAGGAAACCCATTTGTAATATATATGTATACACCTCATCTCATAAATGGTACAATTGTGAACACACTATTGGAAGAACACAACTTCAAATTGAGTGTAGGGCTGGGTTGCTGGATTCAAGTAAAGGGTTTAGCTTTGTTTGGGATGGCAAAGTTGTATATATCTCCACATGCATACCCGATAAATTTCCTGTCCATGAGAAACAGTATTGGGAGTGTAGAGTTGGAAAAGGAAACTGGGAACTAGACAAGCAATGGAATAATTTAAATACAGAAGCTATATTATAGTCCTAGGTATGTGTTTTTCTACATGGTGTTGGTAGGAGTGATTCAGAGAGTCTATTCAATAAAATGTGTTGAGTGAAATCTTCATCCAGAGGCAGGCCTTTTTATGTGGTGTTAGAATATGTATCCTGCTTATACAGAATATCAATACATAATATAGGATCTGTTTGACCAGTACTATCCACACCCCACCCCTTCATTCATCCCCTAATCAGTCTCTGCATCCTCCACCCTTTCCTTTTTAATAAACCTCTTATGTGACATCTGTCAGAACCTTCTCCTATATTCATGAGAAATTATGCAACAACTTTGTCTCAATTTGTGTTTGTAGTGTTTCTGTAACATTCAGTTCACCTGCACTTTTCTTGCTACTTCTTTTCAGTAGTATCTGTACACATGACCATGTCTTTCAGTGTTTATGATATGAAAACAAAGGAACACATTTGATATATATTAAACTTCTTGATACTACTGATCCTCCAAGGAAACCTATACAATTATTATCCTGATTTTATAATGAGAAAATACACAAGGAATAATTCATATAATCATTTTCAAAAAGAGTTAAGAATGTAAAACACAGTGAACTCTTCACAGCCCTCACAAATTATGTTTCCAGCAGTTATAGCTTTTAGAAAGATTTACGCACATAGAAAATATTGGGATAAGACAATCTCTACTCCCAGCTCCACCTGGTAATAATAATGGAAATATCAGACAATCCAAAAACAAGACATGTCATCATCAACTGCCAAGACGTGATAGATTCCCATTGTAACCTTGATTATCATGGGATGGTAAGGGCATGGTGCATGCTAGACAAGTACTCTACATTCTCCAGACTCTGCTTCAGGTATTTTTAATAAATCATAGATTTCAGGTAGAACTGAAGGATCTTTATGTCTCATTAACCACACTTAAAGAAACATTTACCCAGGTGTGGTAGCATACACCTTTTAGACCCAGCACTCAGGAGACTGAAGCATGTATATTTATATAAGTTTAAAGCAAGTCTGGCCTACAGAGCCAGTACCAGGATAGACAAATCTACAAAGAGAAACTTATGATTCAGAAAAAAGAAAAATTTCCCAGATATTACTTTAAAAATTTTGTCATTGTTTTCAGATTTTAAAAGAAAATATATGTTCTGTACACTTTAAAAATAAATATTCTTAACACACTTATCATGATTACAGATTTGCAAATTTAGCTATAATCCCAAGAATATTAAGTGCACTATTAACACATTTATGTGATGACAAAACACATTATTATCAATATCTGAGAATCCAGGCTCCCATGATAGGCACACATGGATGAAAGACTATTGCTGATGCTATGCTATGCTTACAGGCAGGAGCCGAGTATGGCTGTCCTCTGAGAGGCTCAACAAACAGCTAACTGTGACAGATGCAGATAATTTCACCCAACCATTGTACTGAAGTTAGAGAACACTGAGTTTGAATAAGGGAAAGGATGCAAGAAGCTGAGGAGGAGGGTGACTCCATAAGAAGACCAGCAGTTGCAATTAACCTAGACCCCTTCTCAGACATTGAGCCACCAACCAGGCAGCATACACAAGTTTTTCCAAGGCCCCAGACACACATACAGCAGAGGACTGTCTTATTTGGCATTAGTGGGAGAAGATAAGCCTAACCCTAAAGATACTTGCAGCCCTGGAGTGTCAGGTGTCCAGTCTGGGAGCATCCTCTTGGAGATATGTCAAAATATATATGAGATGAGTCACTGTGGGAGGGCAGACCAGGAGAGGGGCAAAGAGTCAATTGTAAAAAATAAATAAAAGTAATAGTTACCAAAAAGGACATCACAAATTTTGCAGATAAATGAATAGAACTAGACAATATCATTCTGAGTGAGGCAACCCAGAGCCAAATGGACAATGATGGTATATCCTCACTTATAAGTTGATATTAGCCATAAAGGACAATACCAATGCTACTCTCCAATGAACCAAAGAAGCTAAACAGGAAAAAAGCCAAAGAGAGTATGCTTGAATGTCATTTAGAACAGGGAGTAAAATAGCCATAGTGTTTTAATTATTATGTGGTTAGGAGACTATTTTTCTGATTCAATCTATGTTGTGTTCAAGGAGCTCCTTTTCCTTAAGAGATATGTTTAAGAAATTTTTCTCCTATGATTTTTCTTAAAATTTTATTTTGAAACAACTTCCTTCCAATCTGCAACTCTACTCAGGGTAGATTGGTTGCTCCAGTCTACCTCCCACACACAGAGACAGCCTGACTCCCACAAGCCCTAACATAAACAAGGTCTCAGCTACCAGACTTTCAAAGGAGAGCTATTACCAACAATCCTCAAACTATTCAATAAAATAGAAAGAGAAGGAACACTGCCTAATTTATTCTATGAAAACACAGTTACAGTGATAACTACACTACAAAATGACCTAAGAAAAAAATTTCAGACCAATGTCTCTTATGATTATCTATGCAAAAATACTCAAAGAAAAAAAAATCTTGCAAACCCCAAAGGAGGAACAATTGATATCAAGCAACCAGACACCAAGGAGCTACAGGGTACTTAACCACCAATAAAGAAGACACATGGAAAGACCTGTGGCTCCAGCTGCATGTGTAGCAGAGAATTGCCTTATCTGGCATTAATGGGAGGGGAGACCCTTAGTCCTGTGAAAGCTTGATGCCCCAGCTAAGGAGAAGCCTATTAGACAAGAAAAGGAAGTCAAAGGATACTGACTGCAAAGAAAGAGTTCAAGGTATCACTATTTGCAGATGATATGAAGGAATACATAATTGACCACAAAAATTCTACCTGAGAATTCTTATGGCTTATAATCAATGTCAGAAAAGCGACTGGAAATATAAGTATCTCAAATAAATCAGTAGCCTTCCCCTACACAAAAAATAAATGGGTTGAGAGAAATTATGGAAAGAACACCCTTCACAATACTCACAAATAATATAAAATGTCTTGGTGTAATTCTATCCAAGCAAGTGATATATCTGTATGAGGAGAGCTTCAACTCTCTGAGAAGGAAATGAAAGAAGACCTGAGAAGATGGAAAGATCTCCCATACTCATGGATTGGTAGGATTAACACAGTAAAAATGGCCTTCTTAACAAAAGCAATCTACAGATTCAATGTAATCTTATTAAAATTCCAACTCAGTTCTTCACAAAGATAGAAAGAGCAATGTTCAACTTTATATGGAATAATAATAAAAAAAAAAAAAAAAAAAAAAAACAGGAAACAACTCTCAAAACTGAAGGAACTTCTAGGGATATCACCATCCCTGACTTCAAGATGTACTACACAGCAATAGTGATTAAAACCAGTTTGAATTGGTATAGAGACTGAGACAGAAAAATTAATGAATAGAATACAGTTGAAGACCCCGAAATAAACAAACACAACTATGATCACTGAATCTTTGACACTTTCAATATGGCAAAATGACAGCCTATAGATTGGGAATTTTTTTGTTTTTACTAAACGTAATAGAGGGCTTTTATCCAAAATATAACCAAAATAAATCCCTGGCTACTGAGGTAAACAGAATTCTCAACTGAGGAACCTCAAATGGCTGAAAAGCCCTTAAAGAAATATTCAAAGTCCATAGTCATGAGAACAATGAAACTCAAAATTACCCTTAGATTTCACTTTACATAAAAACCTACACTGTAAAAATTACACTGGCAAAAAGAAAACTTCTTCAACAATTGCTGGAGGTCAAACTGGTAGCCTACATGTAGAAGAATGAAAAGTAATCCAGACTTATCTCCTTATACAAAGTTCAGGTCCAAGTGGATCAAGGACCTCCACTTAAATCCAGATACACTGAATATAATAGAAGAGAAAATTTGAAATAGACTTAAACACATGATCACAGTTAAACATTTCTTCAACAGAAATACAAGGCTCTAAGATGAAATGTTGAAAAATTTGACCTCATGAAACAGAAAAGCTTCTATAATCAAATGACACTCTCAATAAGACAAAATGGCAGCCTACAGATTAGGAAAAAAAATTTACTAAACATAATAGAGGATAATATACAAAATGTATTAAGAACTCAACAAGTTAGATTTCAGAGAACTAAATAACAAAATTACAACATTGGCTACTGAGGTGAACAGAATTCTCTACTGAGGAACCACAAATGGCTGAGAAGTACTTAAAGAAATGTTCAAAGTCCTAGGTCATCAGAACAATGAAACTCAAAATTACCCTTAGATTCCACCTTACATCAATCAGAATGGCTAAAATGAAAAAAAAAAAAAAAAAAAGGAAAGGAAAAACTCAACTGACTGTAGATGCTGTTATGGATGTGTAGAAAGAGAAAAAACACTCCTTCATTGCTACTGGGGATTACAAGCTGTTACATCCACATTGGAAATCCATTTGGTTGTTCCTCAGAAAATTGGAAAGTGTTCTACCTGAAGACTCAGCTATACTGCTCGTGGAAATATTTTGATATGGTGGATTATCCAAAAGATGATCCACCATATCAAAAGAACAAAATACTCTGCTATGTTCAAAGCAGCCTAGTGTATGAGAGCCAGGAGCTAGAAACAACCCAGATGTGCCACAATGGTAAAATGGATAGAGAAAATATGGGACATTTTCACAATATAATATTACTCAGCTATTAAAAATGAGGACATCACAAAATATGCAGGAAAATGGATGGAAATAGAAAATATCCTGAGTGCTATAACCCAGAACAAAAAGGACATATGTGGTGTTTACTCACTGGTAAGTCAATATTACTCAAAAAGCTCAGAATATCCATGATACTACTCACAGATCATAGGAAGCTTAATAAGAAGGAAGACCAAAGTATAGATCTTTTAATCCCACTTAAAAAGGGAAACAAAACAATCATGGGAAGAAAAGGGAGTAGGAAACTTGGTGGAAAAGCAGAGGAGAGAAAAACAGGGGAAGGGGGATCAGAATCAGGCATTGTAGAAGACAGTAAATAAGAACAGAGGGAAAGGAGAATGAATAGAAATATGTAGCTGGATGAGGTGATGAACATTGGGAACCACTAGAAAGACTGAGACAATAGGGATGCCAGATTCCCAGTGCTCCATGGGGATGCCATTAATGTAAATGCCCAACTGTGTGGAGATACAATGAGAAGAGATCATCTCCATTATGTAGGTATGCAACCTAGCTGAAGGATGGGGCCACAAACCCATCTCAAATTTTTGAGCTCAGAATTTTTCCTGTCTAAATGTAACACAGGGACAAAAATTGGAGCAGGGACTAAATAAAAGGCCACACAGAAATCGACACACTGGGATCTATCTCATGCACAGACTCCAAAGCCCTACATTATTGCTGTCAGGCTGTGATTGAAGACAAGAACCTAGCATTGATGTCCTCTTTTTGTTGTTGGATATTTTCTTTATTTACATTTCAAATGTTATAACCTTTCCTGGTTTCCATCCCAGGATTCCTCCTATCACATCCCCCATTCCCCTGCTTCTATGAGGGTATTCCTTTTCCCACACAGTCCACATTCCCCAACCTTGCATCCACCTACACTGGGCATCAAGCCTTCAAAGGACTAAGGGCCTCTTATCCCAGTGATGGCCTACAAGTTCATCCTCTGCCACATATTCTGTTGGAGTCATGGGGTCCCTTCATGTGTACTTTTGATTAGTGGTTTAGTTCCTCAGAGCTCTGGTATTCTGATTGTTTGATATTGTTGTTCTCTGAATGGCATTGCAAACCCATTCAGTCCTTTCTCTAACTCCTCCATTGTGGGCCACATGCTCAAATAATATCAAAATAACACTAAGATTCCCCCTCAAACCAGTAAGAATGACTAAGATCAAAAACTCATGTGGCAGCAGGTGCTATCTAGGATGAGGAGAAAGAAGAACATTCCTCCATTGCTGGTGGGATTGCAAGCTGGTATAAATACTCTGGAAATCATTCTGGCTGTTCCTCAGAAATCTGTACATAGTATGACCCAAGGACCCAGCTGTACCATTCGTGCACATATACCCAGAAGATACTCCAACATCAAACAAGGAAATATGCTCGACTATGTTCATAGCAGCCTTTTTTATAGTACCCAGAAGCTGGAAACAACCGAGATTTCTTTCAACAGAGGAACAGATACAGAAAATGTGGTACATTCACACAATGGAGTACTACTCAATTATTAAAAACAATGACTGCTTAAAATTCACAGGCAAATGGACAGAACTAGAAAGCATCCCCCTGAATGAGGTAATTGAATCACAAAAGAACACACATGGTATGGACTCACTAGTAAGTGGATATTAGCCAAGAAGGTCAGAACACCCACCATAAAACTCACAGACCATAGGAAATCATATGCCAATGTACAAAGTCAAACATTGGACTGAACGTGGAGACCCCAATGGAGGAGTTTGGGAAAGCACTGTAGGAGCTCAAGGGGTTTGCAACCCCTTAGGAAAAACATCACCATCAACCATCAAACACCCCAAAAGCTCCCAGGGACTAAACCACCACCCACGGAAGGACCAATGGCTATAGCTGTATATGTAGCAGAAGAATGCCTTATCTGGCATCACTGGGAGAAGAATCGCTTGGTACTGTGGAGGCATGATGTCCCAGGATATGGGAACGCTAAGGTGCTGAGCCTGGAGTGGATGGGTGGTTGGTGGAGCATCCTCATAGTGGCAGGGTGAGAGAGGAGGGAATAGGGGTTTGTGGAGTGTAAAGTTGGAAGTTGGATAAAATTTGAAATGCAAATAAATGAAATAACCATTAAAAAAGAAAAAAAGTCTTTCTTGTTTCAGTGGGTTCCCTGAGCAGACATTGGGTGCTATCTCTATACCCAGTCCCACAACACCCAGAAGAAGTTTGACTCTCAGTTGCTCTAACATCGCCAGGATCATAGATGAAGTGGCTTCAACATTGGCCTCAAAACCTGGAGTAACTCTCTCCCAAGTGATCCAGGATGCAGGAACCCCTGAGCAGCGAGTGGCACAGGTTATTTCAAGTCTGAGCCAGTGCCCTGAGAAGACCTTGGACACAAGCTCCACACCCATTCACACAAAACAAGAGGAAGCTCGACTTTCAGGTGCTCTAACTGGCCCAGGATCATAGGTGCTCTAACATGCTCAGGATACAAGATCTTAAGTTCTTGGTTACACAAGCATTTCATGATCCCAGAGGCAGCTTTGACACACTTAGAATCTCAGGATCACAGGATCCCAGAATCACAGGATCACAGAGAAAGTTGGACTCTGAGGAGTTCTGACACATACAGGATCACAGGAGGGAATGCACCATTCAGAGACTACAAGGGCAGGTAGGACTAGAGATAACCAGATGGTGAGAGGCAATCACTGGAATATAAGCAACAGAAACCAACAAAAGCAAGATTAAGATTAAACTAACTTTTCATGATGATGCTAGAAGGACTTTAAGAATGACATAAATAACTCCTTTAAAAAGTACAAGGGAACACAGGTAAACAAGTAGAAGCCCTGAAAGAAAAAACAGAAAAAAATACCATAAATAAGTGCATAGCAATACAACCAAACAGGTGAAGGAATTTAACAAAACCATCCAGGATCTAAAAATGGAAATAGAATCAATAAAGAAACCACAATGGGTGACACTTCTGGAGATAGAGAACCTAGGAAATAGATCTGGAGTCATAGATGCAAGCATAACCAACAGAATGCAAGAGATAGAAGAAAGAATCTCAGTTTCAAAAAAAAAAAAAAACATAGAAAAAACACTGACACAAAAGTCAAACAAAGTGCAAAATGCAAAAAACCTCCTAAACCCAAAATATCCAAGAAATCCAGAGATACAATGAGAAGAAGAATGCTAAGTATAATAGTTATAGAAGAGAGTGAAGATTCCCACCTTAAAGAGCCAGTAAATATTGTCAAGAAAATTATAGAAGAAAACTCTCCTAACCTAAAAAAAGAGATGCCCATGAACATAAGGGAAGCCTACAGAACTCCATAGAATGGACCAGAAAACTAATTCCTGCTGTCACATAATAGTCAAAACACAAAATGCACAAAACAAAAACAGAATATTAAAAGAATTAAGGGGAAAAAGTCAAGTAACACATAAAGCCAGACCTATGAGATTATTCCAGACTTCTCACCATTAACTCTAAATGCAAGAACATCCATGGCATATGTCATACAAGACTTAAGAGAACACAAATGCCATCCCAGGCTACTATATCCCACAAAACATTCAATTAAAATTGATGGAGAAAGGAAGATATTCCATGACAAAAATGAATTTACACAATATCTGTCCACAAATTCAGACATATGAAGGTTAATAAATGTAAAACTCCAACACAGGAAGGAAACACCACTCTAAACAAAGCAAGAGAATAATCATTCAACAACCCAAAAAAACGATAACCACACAAATATAATTCCACCTCAGAAGAACCAAAATAACAGGAAGAAGCAACAATCAATTTTCTGTAATATCTTTTAGAATCAGTGGACTCAATTTCCCAATAAAAAGACAGAGTAACAGACTTGATATGTAAACAGTATCCAGCATTTTGCTGCATATTGAAAATAAACCTCAGTTACAAAGACAGACACTCTGTCAGTGTAAAAGACTAGAATAAATTTTTCAAGCATTTGGTCCCAAGAAACAAGCTGGAATAGCCATTCTAATACTGAATAAAAATGATTTTGAACCAACAGTTATCAAAAAAGACAAGGAAGGACACTTCAAAGAAAGTTGAAACCAAAGGAAGTCTCGACAGTGAACATTTATACTCCAAATACAAGGGCACCCACATAAAAAAAAGAAACATTGCTAAAGTTTAAAGCACACAATGTACATCACACAATAATAATGGGAGATTTCAACACAACATTCTGAACAATGCACAGATCATGGAAACAGAAAATAAACAGAGACACAGGGAAATTACCAGAACTTATAGACAAAATGGAATTCTCAAATATCTGCAGAACATTTCATCCTAAAACAAAAGGATATATCTTCTTTTCAGCACCTCATGGTACCTTCTCCAAATTTGACCATGTAATTGGTCACAAAGCAGGCCTCAACAGATACAAGAATATTGAAATAATCGCATGTGGATACAGAATATTATGGATAGTTATCAGATCACCAGAGACAAATTCTGGTCTTCAATAACAACACAAACAATGTAAAGCTCACATTCACATGGAAACAGAGCAATACTCTATGCAAAGATAACTTGGTTAAGGAAGAAATAAAGAAATAAATTAAAGACATTTTAGAATCAATGAAAGTGAAAGCACAACATACCAAAACTTATGGGACACAATAAAAAGCAATGCTAAGAGGAAAACTCATAGCTGTAAGTATCTCCAAAATAAAAAATCAAACTGGAGAAATCATCCACTAGCAGCTTGACAACACACCTGAAAGCACTAGGACAAAAACAATCAAATACACCAACTCAGGTCTGAAATCAACCAAGTAGAAACAAAAAGACCTATATAAAGAATCATCGAAACCAGAAGCTAATTCTTTGAGAAAACCAGCAATATGGATAAACCCTTAGCCAGAGTAACCAGAGGACACAGAGACAATACCCAAAATAATAAAATCAGAATGAAAAGAGACATAACAACAGAAATCAAGGAATTCAAAAAATCATCAGAACCTAGTATAAAAGTCTACACTCAACAAACTGGAAAATCTCAATGAAATGGACAATTTTCTAGAGAGATACTAGAGACCAAAATTATGTCAGGAGCACATAAACTGTCTAAACAGTCCCATAACTTTTTTTTTTTTTTGGTTTTTCGAGACAGGGTTTCTCTGTGTAGCCCTGGCTGTCCTGAACACACTCTGTAGACCAGAGCTGGCCTCGAACTCAGAAATTCGCCTGTCTCTGCCTCCCAAGTGCTGGGATTAAAGGCGTGCGCCACCACCGCCCGGCAAAACTTTTCTAACAAAAAAGCCAAGGTCTTTATAGTTTTAGTGCAGAAATTTATCAGACCTTCAAAGAAGATGTAATACAAATATTCTTAAACTGTTTCACAAAATAGAAAGAGAAGGAACACTACCCAAGTCTTTCTATAAGCCACAATTATGCTAATATATAAACCACACAAAGACCCAACCAAGAAAGGGTACTTCAGACCAATTTCCCTTAGGAATATGGAAGAAAAAATGCTCACAAATATTCTCTTAAACAGAATCCAAAAACAAACAATCATCCAACACAATCAAGGATGCATCATTTCAGGTATGCAGGGATGGTTCAATATATGAAAATTCATAAACTTAATCCATTATATAAACAAATTCAAATTTAAAAAATGGATCATCACATTAGATGCTGAGAAACATTGGACAAAATTCAATACCCATTCATTGTAGAATTCAGTAGATGCTGGCAAGGTTATGCAAAAAGAGGAACACTCCCTCCATCATTGGTGGGGTTGCAAGCTGGAGCAACCACTCTAAAAAATTAGTCTGGTAGTTCCTCAGAAAAATGTACATTGTATTACTTGAGAACCCAGTAATACCACTCCTGGGCATATGCCCAAATTGCCTCAATATATAACAAGGACATATGTTATAATATGTTCATAGCAGCATTATTTATAATAGCCAGAAGTTGGAAAAAACACAGATGTACTTCAACAATGGAATGGATACAGAAAATGTGGTATATTTACACAACGTAGTACTGATCAGATATTAAAAACAATGATTTCATCGAATTCTTATAAAAAAGCCTAGAACTAGAAAACATAATTCTGAGTGTAGTATACCAATCACAAATGAACACACATGGTATGCATTCCCTGATAAATAGATATTACCTAAAAGCATGAAATACTCATGACAAGGCTGGTCTTTTTTTTTTTTTATAGCTTTTATTTTAGACAACGCTGGATCTTTTTTTACAGCTCTTTTAGGAACAATTTTTATATATTGAATGGGGAACCTTAAGCAGCTGAAATGTACTGCTTATATACCCTTTTAAGGGGGCGGGTCTGGCAGCCTGTTCTCTCAGGATTGGTTAGGGCCAATACCTCATTAGCATAAGCCCCATGATTGGTTAGGGCTCGAGCCTCATTAGCATAAGCCCTCTCGGGAGGGGCTTGAGGCCAAAGCATGCACAATAGGCTTGTTTATGCAAGACGCTATGCCGGCCATATTGGAAACCGGCACCGTCTCTCTTCGGCCGCATACAAGAGTGAACAAAATACAAGAGGAAATCTGGAGAAAAATGTGGAGCAGAAGCCTAAGGAAAGGCCACCCTGAGACCTGCCCACCTGGGGATTTACTGCATATACAGTCACCCACCCCAGACACTATTGTGGATGCCAAGAAGTACATGATGATAGGAGCCTGATATACCTGTGTCCTGAGATGCTCTGACAGAACTTTCCAAATACAGAGGCAGATGCACACAGAAAACCATTGGACTTATCACGGGGTATCCAAAAAAGGAATTAGAGAATCGACTAGAGGAACTGAAATTATTTGTAACGACAAAAGAAGAACAAAAATATTAACTAACCAGAAACCACAGAGCTTTCAGTGATTATACCACCAACAAAACAGTACACATTGACAGACTCATATCTCTATCCAGATATATAGCTGAGAAGGTCCTTTTCAGGCATCAAGGGGAGGAGAGGCCCTTGATACTGTGAAGGCTCCATGGCCAGTATAGGGGAATGGCAGTTTTACTAGGCTGGAATGGGTGTGGGGTGGAGGGGTGTGGGGACACACTCATAGATGCAGGATGAGGGGAATAGCATAGGGGGATTCTGAGGGAAAACCAGAAAAGGGGATAACATTTGAAACGTAAATATAAAGGAGGTATCTAATAAAAATAATAAATAAATAAATAAATAAGCTCATTCAGGAATGGCATGGCAAATCATATCCTTGGAGCCTTGGGAATATTGGCTTGGCATTTGGGGAAGTCTTCCAGAGAATATCACCAGGTAAATCTGGTGCAAGTTCAACATATCAAGAGATAAACCTGATAGTGTGATAGACCAGGTGGAATTATCTCTGGACACTCTCCCCATGGGGAAACAAGTGCTGCAGAACAATGACCAGAGGGATCTTGGAATGTTCTAAATGAGACTGTAGGATCATATTCTGGAATAATTAGCAGGGAACCCTAATGTGCATTATGAATATGCAGTAGTCTTAATGTCTATAGAAAGCACTGGGGGAAAATAATCTGGAAGATCCTTTCAAGATATAGTCATCGAACCTAGGACTGGATAGTGTACAGAAGGTCCAGATGAGCTTTTGGGTAGAGTATCAATAGGAAAACAAGGTATAGTTGGTGAAGAATTAGAAATTACCCTCCAATTATACTGTACAGACTGGCTTGGTTTAAAAGGAATCAACAAAGAATTCCACTAAAGGAGATAATAAACAGGAAGATAACTGTGAGAGTATGAGGAGGATGGTAGCAGCTAATGTTCTTAAGGGTGTTCCAGTAGAACAGAAGTCTGATCTATGCTGACAGACCTAGGCTCTGGATATAAGAGATGAACAGATATATGTGGTACTGGGGCACTAGCCGGGCAAATCGTCTTTGACAACAGATATGCCTGGAGGACAAGGAATTTCTCTTAGAGAAAATAATATGCACAATTCATTAACACAATGTGCTGAATAATGGTTGACTCAGGAATTAGCTCTGAGTGTAGCTACCCTGGGGCAGGAGATTTCTGTAGACTCTCAATAGGAAAGTCCAATAAAGATTTTATGTCACTAGGGCAATACCAAGGAATATGGCTATGGAACTGGCAGCAGATGTTTTGAGGACAATTATCATACCATCCAATACATTTTCTGTGCCCACAGAGTTATGAGTTGGCAGTATAGCAATGTCCCTGGTAGACATGGTTCTAGACATGAACAGGGAATGAATGCTACCACATCTGATGAGTGACCATGAGATTTAATCCCTGGACAATGTGAACAGATCTATCTAGTTACATTAGTATCAGGTCATGTGTCACATCTGATGGGAGGTCTGTGCATAGGCAGCCAGGATTGGAGGGTGCACATGGTGCAGGGAGGATTATATCTCCAGAATTCAACATGGAAAGCTAACTATGGTGGTGTGAAAAAGGTTGGTCCTAGGAGGCTCATAGACTTGAATTCTAGGTAACCAGGATTTGGCACTGATAGAAGGGGTGTCATTCTTGCAGGAGGTGTGGACTTGTTGGAGAAAGTGGATCATTTTGAGGTGCACTTTGAAGTCTCACATGCTCAAGCTTTGCCTACTGTGGCTCATAATTTCCTGCTTCTGCCTGAGGATCCAAATAAAAACTCACACCTAATTCTCAAGCATCACTTCTGCCCAAAGAGCACCTCCCTTCTGCCATGAGGAAATGGACTAAATGTCTGAACTTAAAGCCAGCCCAAATAAAAATGTTTTTTCTTGAGAAAGGTTGATGTGTTTCATGGACTCTCTACTGGCTCTAGAACTGCCTACAGGTTTTGCCCTTTCCCATTGCCTCTCATTTGCTAAAGCATTAAATTACATTCCTAAAGCAAATTTCCCATGTCTAGTCTCTTATGTGGAAAATGAATTGTTCCTAGGAGTGGTTACCTGTAGGTCATGTGGCAGAACCACAGAGAAGCTTTCCATGGTGGCAAGCCCCAATAACATGAGAAAGTCCAAAGGAGTTCCAGGAGTTTTATTGTTCATGGTGTGTGATAGATGGTCTAGATGTGCACCATCCCCATTTAAGCCAGGGTGGGCTGAATTAAATAGGGAGTGTGAAAACAGGAGGTCACTTAATTTAGCTACGCCCTCTACCCTTTAGGTAACTCATGAATATGGAAATCTCTCGAGGCTGAAGCACGTAGTCCACACCCTCTATGTGAGGGCAAGGAGCATATCAAATGGAGATCACAGACCACATGTCAAGAGACCTGAATCCGGGGGCATGGTGAGATATGTGCCATCCCTACACAGACAATGGACACCTGTAGGGCCTCCAGTTATCTTAAAACCAGTGTTCTACTGGGGAGACCAAATCATTCTTTCATGGTTCTACACTTACCAAGGTCCAATCTCTAAAATAACAATATCCTGTGTGTGCCCTTATGTTCACTTAGAGCATTCTTAGGAGATTCTCAGGCATACCTGAAAATGCTCTGTGTGCATCCAGAGATAGAAACTGGACATTGGAAATTTCACAGTTGTGCTTGGCTCAGGGAGCCAACCAGAAAGTCTGCACAAGTTTCATGGACATAGATATGTCTGGCAGTGTACAGATGTTGCTGGCACATAGGTCTTAGAGCACGCAGAATTCAAACCAGTACTAGAACTATGCAAAAGCAGCTAGAAGCTGACAAGTTGAGATGGAGTTAGCAGGCTTTGGTTTGTAACAACATCTTGAAAATTGTGGCAGTAGCTTAGTGACCAACTGTAAGTCTTGTAGACTGTAGTTATGAGACTGTAATAGGACATTATGGGCAGATAACTGGTATAGACAGAATATCATCTGGCACCTGATTGGAGGGCTTCAGCAATTGCTTAACTGAGCTAGGTTTGAGAAGATGAGGAAGGTTGTCCAATAATTCCTTGAAACTCCAAGGGAAATATGGCAATAAATATGTTCACTCAGAACTGCATGAGGGAATAGAGACAAGGCATAGACAATCTATATTTAGGAAGTATGGAACAGAAATTGCAAAGGTAGGAATTCCCCAGAAGAGTTAGATTGAGGACAATAAGGACGGTGGTAAAGTTGCCCTGGATTTCACAAGGTAAAACTTCTGTAGGCTTTGACCATCTGAAGCTGAACATTGGAGCATCTGAAGCATGGCCTGAAGCTGGAGGGTTTGTTTCCAGGTCTTGTGTCCCATCAAAATGGCTATACAACCTGTGAATCCAGATTAAGAACATGAGGAGTTAAGATTGTGACAATTTGCTTGTTTCTTTCCGAACTAGCTTGAGAAGCTTTACAGAAGATTTATGACTAGAGTTAGGCCTGGTAGTGAGTGGTAGCCAAGCTCCAAAAGAATGCCTTAAGAAAAGCCAATCTTTCTTCAGAACATCAAGATCTAAGCCTAGACTTTGTAAATGGTACATGAGCACTCTTCTCGGGGTTTCTGTCATAGAAAAATTTTACCTGTGTTAATCTGAGGAATTGAACAGGAAAATCAGAATGCTTACAAGGCATGACTTGAAAAATAGGCCTGACTTGTAGTCGTGGTTCTTGCAGAACCTTCCATGAAAATTTGGTGTAGGGCCTACTTACATTAGACAACCATCAATGATGGCCTGAATCATTGGAGCTCAACAGGTCAGGCCTAAGTAGTAGATTTAGAGTAGTAGATTTTAGAGTATAAAATTGTCACAATCAGGCTTGTCATGGGAGAAATTCCCAAATAAATCCAGAGTACTTCTTACATGACAAGAGTTTTAGATGTGACAGAATGGAACTACACTTTCAACAAAGACTATGATGACAACCAAATGAAGCATATGCATGGTCAGAAAGAATGCACAGAGCAGAAGCTATTAGTCAATAATAAACAAGAAATGCAGTGCAGGTGCTCTAGGACCTGGAGAGGGCTGGGAATAGGAGATGTCACTGGAGGGACACTTTCAAACTTGCCCACAAAGGAACCCTATGTGTAATCTGCACATACTTAGCTAGAACTTCAAATTAAGACTATTTGTGGACAAACTACTGCTCAAACTCACCAGGAAAGTGTATACAATGCTGGGCTCCTGAAGCCAAGCTCCAAAGGGTGAAGAAGGCACTGGTAGGCAAAGGCTTGTAGATGTCTTCATGTAAAACTGGTACACACAGTGTCCATAAAAACTGGACTGAATTGTAGAGATGGCAGAGGAAGCTGGTGGCAAGAGAACCCAAATGAAGGACTTAATGCAAGACTGCATATGAAACATAGGCCTGGATTGGGTAAATGGTATGGATGGGAGAGATTCAGGAAAGCTACTCAGATAACAATCTTGAGAGTAATCTACATCACAATTAGGCTTAACATGTTGGAGTAGAAAGGATATTTGATTTACTGGAATTCAAGAGACAATACAAAATGTGTGTGACAAGAACTAACCAGGAACAGTGATGGTGCCACTGGAAAGTAGGTTCATGTGAGCACACCAACAAGAGAAAATGTAAGAGGTAAATATATATGTACATATTGGAAATAGCACAGTTGTGGTTATTTGGGAAAACTTACCATATTAAGCACATTTCATCACTGAGAAAACAAATTTTATGAGTCAAGGAAGAAACCTATAGGCAAAAATAAAAGCACATAACACTAAGAATACTACTACAGAATGCTTTGCCCACAACAGATACATCAGCTTGGCACTTGTACAACACAGAACTACTTCTGAAAGGTGGCAACATGCAGAGATGCCTCTAAACTACCTTAAGAACCATTACTCAAGGAGTTGTCAAAAGGCTTTTGTACAAATAATTTTATAGACAAATGGTTTAAATTGAGGTTCCTTCATCTCAAATGATTCTAGATTGTCTCAAATTACCAAAAGACAGACCATCATTGTGAAGCTGTATCACACCTGGAAGAAGAATGTAGCAGTATGGTCCACATTTTACTTAATCTGAAGAAAAAAAGATGTATGATTCCAGTGGTAATAGAATCCAAACATTCTGAGTGTCTCAAAGCCAGGCAATCTTTGTCATAAATGGATGTCCAGCAGATAGTTCTGGAGAAACACTGTCTGGGAAGATGGACATAGCACAATTGAGGTTTTATTTGGGAATTCAAAACAGGGAAATCCAGTGCAACTGCTTTGTGACCATGGGGATGCCCAGGAATAGGAGATGACACTCGAGGGCACAGTTCAGATATGCCAACATAGGAAACTCATGTGTAATCTACAACTGCTTAGCTAGGCATCCACCAATGTAGACTACTATTGAGGACTCACTACTTACTGAACTCACCAGGAAATTGAATCCATGGATGGATGAAGTTAGCCAAGCAAGGAAGTGTAAGGAGGGCAGTAAAAGTCCAATCTGTGTAGATCTCATCACAGGTACAGTGTATGCCCCTGTCCATCATAAACAGGACACCAAAAGTAGAAACAGAAAATGAAGCACCACCTAGAGAAACAACACAAGATGTTAGATGCTAAAGCTACATGATCGCTTCTATACCTGGTGTTCTTTTCACGGAGTGAACAGGAGAGATTCAGTGGAAATTATTCAGGAAAAGGTGTTTAGACAAATATGCATCCAGTGTCAGGCCTCACAGTGTGTGGATGCAGTGGGTATTTTTGTTCTCCAGGAATAAAAACAAAAGAGATAATACAGAATCTGCGTGACCAGAAGTATCCTGGCACAGTGAAGATGCCAAGGAAGGGAAACTTCTGGAGAGTTCACCAACACTGAACAATTACTGAGATGTGTGTCTCCCAATACAGTTAGGAACTGTGGGGCATCATTCTGGGAAACTTTACCATTGTAATCAGGGCAGAACTTTCATTGTTCATTACTGTGAGTACACAGATCAGGAATCAAGTAAGAAATCTAGAGGCAAGAACAAATGCAAATATCACTAAGGAATACTACATAATGGTTGCATTCAATAGGTAACTTGTCTTCCTTTCATCTACAACACAGAACTAACTTCTACATCTTGTAACACCCATAGTGTGTTCCACACTACCATGAAAATCATTACTCCAGTTAGCTCTAAAATACTTTTTACAGACCGTTTCATGGAAGAATGTTCACAGAGGACTCTAGGTTGTGTCACATAATACAAAACAAACCGTCTTGGTGAGGCTCTATCACATGTAGTAGAGGAATGAGGCAACACGTTCAACATGATATGATTCTGATGAAAATAATGCAAGATTACAAGGTTAATAAAATCAAGAAAAACTTTCTGAGAGTCTCAAAATCAGGCAATCTGTGTCATAACTGGTAGTCCAGCAAATGAGTCTAGAGAACCATGATATGGAGGTGTGCACACAGAAGAGTTGTTCTGGGGGATACTAAAGAGGGAAAACCAGAACAGATTCTACCGGTCCTGCAGGAGACCTTTTTTCAGAATAACCATGGTTTTCCTTGAAAACCAAATCCAAGAATTCTTTGCCCCAATTCAGCAGGAAGCAAATATATTTATACTTATACCATCATCCCTAATACTTAAGTTGGGGTCAGTGATTTAGGTGGCTTGATGTGTTATGTTTGTTATCATGTAGGGTGGTAGTTTGTTTTGCTTAATTATGGTATATTGATATAAATTTAAGGTTATTTGCTAAATTAGAGTATATTAACTGAAATTTAAGTCTTTTAAATTATTGTATTGGGGTAGAACTTTAAAATCATTTTTTGAAATATCATATATTAAGAGAAATCTAAGGTTTTTGTTCAATTGTAGACTATTGATAGAAATTTAAGGTTTTTCTTTACTGTACAATAAGAGAAAAGTTAGGTCTTTAAACTATAGGATATTAATAAAAATTTAATATTATTTTGTTTGAATAATTCTGTATTTATAGAAAATTAACATTGTTTTGTTTATTGTATATTAATAACAATTTAAAGATGTATTTTGAGAATTATTGTATATTATGAAAAATTTAGTGTTTTGTTTTATTATTATTATTGATAGAAATTTAAATTCATTTTGAGTTAGCATATATTAACTGAAATTTAAAGGATTACTTTCATTATTGTCTATTGAAAGATATTTAAGGTTGTTTTGTTTGAATCATTTTTATAAGTAGAAATTCCTATTTTAAATGTACTTTAATAGAAATTTAATTCATTTTGTTTGAATTATTGAACGTTTATAGAAATTTAAAGTCATTTGTTTGAATTATTATATATTAATAGAAATTTAAAGTCTTTTTTGACTTATTGTATATTAATAGAAATGTAAGGTTTTAGCTTAAGTACTGTATATTAATAGATCTTTTATGGTTTTGTTTAATTATTGTATATTGATAGATATTTAAAAGTGTTTTGTTTTATTGCATAGTAAAAGAAATTTACAGCTTTTGTGTAACGTGTGTTAACAGAAATTTAAAGTCATTTTGTTTGAATTTTTGTATATTAATAGAAATTTAAAGTCATTTTGTTGGAAGTATTACTATATTAATTGAAATTTAAGGATTTATATAAATTATTGTATATTTATAGAAATTTTGTTGTTTTAATCATTATACCTTGATAGAAATTTATATTTTGAATTATAGTATGTTAATAGAAATTTATTGGTTTTATTATTAATGTATGAAAAATTAAAATTGATTTATTATTTGGTATATTAATAAAATTTATAGCTTTGGTTTAATATTGCATACTCAGAAATGTAAGTCATTTTGTTTGAATTATAGTTTATTAAGAGAAATTTAAACTCATTTTGTTTAAATTATTGTATATTAATGGAAATTTACAGTTTTTGTTGAAGAATTATATATTTATAGAAATTTTATGTGTATGTCTAATTATTTTATGTCAATAGAAATTTAAAGTCATTTTATTTGAATTATAGTATATTAATAAAAATTTATTATTTTTCAGTTACTGTTTGTTTATTGCCTGAAATTTTAATTTGTTTGGTTTTATTGCATATTAATAGAAATTTAGTTTTTATTTAATATTATATATTAAGAGATATTTATAAAGTCGTTTTGTTAGAATGATTTTGTAGTAATAGAAATTTAAGGTTTATGTTTAAGATTGTATATATAGGAATTTTATGTTTTAATTTTAATTGTTTTAGATTGATAGAAATTTAAATCATTTTGTTTGACGTATTATATATTAATCAAAATTTAAGAGTTTCCTTTAATTATAATATATTCATACAAATTTGTTTTTTTGTTATTTAGTGTATATTGATAGAAGTTTAATACCAGTATTTTGAATTATACTGTGTTAAAAGAATTTTATTGGTTTTATTAGTATTGTATAAAATTAAAGTTGGTTTGTTATATTGTGTATTAATAGAAATTTATAACTTTTGTTTAATAATGCATATTCAAGAAAATTTAAAGTCATTTTACTTCAATTATTGTTTATTTATTAATAGAAATTTAAAGTCATTTTGTTTAATTTATTGTATGCTAATAGAAATATAAGATTTTTGTTGAAGTCTTGTGTTTTTATAGAAATTTTATATTTTTGCTTAACTATTTTGTATTAATAGAAATTTAAAGTCATTTTTTAATTATTGTATATTAATAGAATCTTAAGATTTTTGTTTAAGTATTGTATACTTATAAAAATTTTATGCATTTGTTTAATCATTTATATTGATAGAAATTTAAAATCATTTTATTTGAATTTTAGCATATTAATAAAAATTTAGTGTTTTTAAATTACTGTTTATTACCTGAAATTTAAATTTGTTTTGTTTTATTGAGTATTAACAAAAATTTACAGCATTGTTTAATATTGTATATTAATAGATTTTTATAAAGTCATTTTGTTTGAATTATTGTCTATTAATGGAAATTCAAGGTTTATGTTAAGTTTTGAATATTTATAGGAATTTTATATTTTTGTTTAATTATTGCACATTGATTGTAATTTAAAGTCAATTTATTTGAATTATAGTATATTATAAGTATTTATTATTTTAATTACTGTTTATTGCCTGAAATTTTAATTTTTTTATTGAATATTTAAAGATATGTACATCTTTTTTTTAGTATTGCATATTAATAGATATTTATAAAAGTCATTTTCTTTGATTTATTGTGTATTAATAGAAGTTTAAGATGTATATTTAGTAAAAGTATATTTATAGGAATTTCATGTTTTTGTTTACTTATTGTTATATTGATAGAAATTTGAAGTCAGTTTATTTGAATTATAGTATATTAATAAAAATTCTTATTTTAATTACTGTTTATTGCCTGAAATTTAAATTTGTTTGGTTTTATTCTGTATTAATAGAAATTTAAAGCTTTTGTTTAATATTTCATATTAAGAATATTTAAAATTCATTTTGTTAAAATGATTTTTTGATTAATAGAAATTTAAGGTTTACATTTAAGTATTTTATATTTATAGGAATTTTAGTTTTTGTTTAATTATTGTATATTGATAGAAATTTCAAATCATTTTGTTTGAAGTACTATATCTAATAAAACTTAAGGGTTTACTTAACTATGATATATTTATAGAAATTTTGATTTCTTAATTATTGTATATTGATGGAAATTTAAAATCATATTGTTGAATTATACTATGTTAAAAATTCTTTTTAGTTTTATTACTATAGTATGAGAAAATAAAAGTTGATTTGTTTTATTGTGTATTAAAAAATTTAAGCTTTTCTTCAATATTGTATATTCATAGAAATTTAAGTAATTTTAATGTTATCTATTAATAGAAATTTAAAGTCATTTTCTTTAAATTATTGTATTCTATTAAGAAATATAAGATTTTTGTTCAAGTCTTGTGTTTTATAGAATATTATGTTTTTGTTTCATTATTTTACATTAATAGAAATGAAAGTAATTTTATTTGAATTATTGTATATTAATAGAATCTCAAGATTTTGTTTAAGTATTGTATCTTATAAACATTTATGCATTTGTTTAATCATGTATTTTGATAGAAATTTAAATCATTTTATTTGAATTTTAGCATATCAATAAAATTTAGTGTTTTTTAAATTACTGTTTATTACCTGAAATTTAAATTTGTTTTGTTTTATTGTGTATTAACAGAAATTTACAGCATTGTTTAATATTGTATATTAATAGATTTTTATAAAGTCATTTTGTTTGAATTATTGTCTATTAATGGAAATTCAAGGTTTATGTTTAAGTGTTGTATATTATAGGAATTTTATGTTTTTGTTTAATTATTGCATATTGATAGTAATTTAAAGTCAATTTATTTGAATTACAGATATTAATAAGTATTTATTATTTTTTAATTACTGTTTATGCCTGAAATTTTAATTTTTTTTTATTGAATATTAAAAGATATCTACATATTTTGTTTAGTATTGCATGTTAATAGTTATTTATAAATTCATTTGTTTGATTTATTGTGTATTAATAGAAATTTAAGATGTATATTTAAGTATAGATATTTATAGGAATTTCATGTTTTTGTTTACTTATTTTTATATTGATAGAAATTTGAAGTCAGTTTATTTGAATTATAGTATAGTAATAAAAATTCTTATTTTTTAATTACTGTTTATTGCCTGAAATTTAAATTTGTTTGGTTTTATTCTGTATTAATAGAAATTTACAGCTTTTGTTTAATATTTCATATTAAGAGATATTTAAAATTCATTTGTTAAAATGATTTTTGATTAATAGAAATTTAAGGTTTACATTTAAGTATTTTATATTTATAGGAATGTTTACTTTTTGTTTAATTATTGTATATTGATAGAAATTTAAAATCATTTTGTTTGAAGTATTATATGTTAATAAAAACTTAAGGGTTTACTTTATCTATGTATATTTATAGAAATTTTGATTTCTTAATTATTGTATATTGATCAAAATTTAAAATCATATTTTTGAATTATACTATGTTTAAAGAATTTTTTTTAGTTTTATTACTATTTTATGAGAAAATATAAAGCTGATTTGTCTTATTGTGTATTAAAAAATTTATAGCTTTTGTTCAATAATGCATATTCATAGAAATTTAAAGTCATTTTTTTAATTATTGTATAGTGAAAGAAATATAAGTTTTTTGTTGAAGTCTTGAATATTCATAGAAATTTTATGTTTTTATTTAATTGTTTTATATTACTTGAAATTTAAGTCATTTTATTTGAATTATAGTATATTAATATACATTAGTGTTTTCTTAATTACTGTTTATTGCTGGAAATATAAATATGTTTTGTTTTATTTGTTTCTACTGGATTAAGACACTACTGCTAGTTGGTGCCTTCAGTGAACCAAGGTAGAATGAGGAGGTCACTGGATGGAAAAGAATGTTAATTCTCTGCATACATAACTGATGAGTTCTTTGTCCAGCAGAAACAGAACTTTGAGTGTAGAGATGACAATGGAAACTAGGGCCTAGACAAACAATTGAGGATTTTAATGAAGCTGAAAGATAAGACCTAAGGCATGGGAGTGTATACATGGTAAGGAAAGGAGAGATTCTCTGAAGCCATTTAGACAAAGATGTTAGGCGGAATATGCATTCACAGGTAAGCATGAGTGTGTGAAGTGGAAAGGGTATCATAGTTCAATTAGGTAGTGCAGGATATGTCTGAACAGAACTATCTTGGCACAGTCATGATGGCACTGGAAATGGAGCTTCTGGAGAGCTTACCAACAAGGGACAATGGCTGGTCTGATTGTCTACCCATGTAGGGAACAGCACAATTGGGCTTAGTTCTGGGAAGACTTACTAAATAGGGCACAAGTTTAATTTTCCATCATGAGGGAACATAAGAATCAAGGAGGAAACCTAGGGGCAAGAACTGGAAGAGAATCCACTGTGGAATACTACATAATACATAAGGCTACATTGATAACTTTGCCCTCATCTGGTAAAACCAGAGAAACCTGGCAACACCATACAGGGATCCACACTGTCATAAGAGACATTAGTCAAAGGAGCTCTCAAAGGGATATTCTACAGACCATTTCATGGAGGAATATGCTCAGTTGAGGTTACATCTTCTCAGTTGATGAGAGAAAGTGTCAAAACACCACAGCACAATTATTCATGGTGAGGCTCTATCACAACTGGCAGAAGTATGTGGCAGATGGTTCACATAGCACTGAAACTGCTGAAAAAAAAAAGATACAAGATTACACGGTTAATGGAATAAAGTGGAAAATTGTTTGAAGGCTCAAAGCCTGGCAATCTGTGTTACTTCTGGAAATACAGTAAAAGAACCTAGAAATGTATGATCTGGGAGTAAACACAGAGCTTGATGGATTAGTTTTTGGGAATACTAAACAAGCAGCCCAGTGCTGGGTCCCTGGAAAAAACATAAGGCCTGACAACAGAAACAATGCTGGGAGACAAGTTTCAGTCTTATCCAACACTAACACCCTTGTAAAATCAGGACATACTTAGATAGAACTCCTACCATTGTGATTGTACTTGTGAACTCAGTATTGGTGAAAACTCATCAGGAAATTGTGTACAGAGCTGAGTGCTTGGATTTAAGCATGATATGTTGAGAAGGAAACTGGGAAACCATTTCTGTAGATCTTCCTTCCAGCCTGCTATGTGACCTTTCCATAAAAAAACAATAATGGCAGTACACACATGACAAAGTAAGCTGCAGGCTAGAGAAATAATTGAGAAATTTAGATGAGGAAACTGCATGATAGGTAGGACCGATGCCTCGGTTGTGTGGAAGGTGTGGACAGGAATGGTCCAGGGAAGCTGTTCAGACAAAGGTGTTAAGAGACATCTGCATTGGGAGTTAATGCTTAGAGTGTGGGAGTATAATGGCTATCTTAGTTCTCTAGGAGAGCAACAGAAATAGTGCAGGATCAATTGGACCAGAACTATCCTAAAACAGTGAAGATGCCATGGACCTATTGCTTCTAAAGAGCTCACCAACAAGGGTCAATGACTGAATTTTATGCCTACACACACTGAGAGTATCACAGTTAGGCTTAGTTCTGTAAGAGCATACCATAGCAGCAGGAGAGTAGCTTGACTGTCCAATATGGAAGCTTTTAAGTAGCTTGACTCTGAGAGAATAGAGCCCAGGAATCAAGTAAGAAATCTAAGGGACAGGAACAGAATTGGAAAACATTAAGGAATACTGCATGTTGTTTGACAATCCATTAGTATTTCAGTTAGACTTCTAGAAAAAGCCCAAATGACCTCTGATTTAAGCCCAAATGACCTCTGATTTAAGGCAACACTCACAAATGATAAACAAATCCAAAATCCATCATAATCCATCTTTGTGATGCTCTATCATACCTGGCAGATGTATTGTGGCAGCATGGTTTAAATGGTACTGATTCTGATGAAAAGAAAAAGATGCACAATTAAAAGGGTAATAGAATCCTTAGAACGAAAATTGAAGGCTCAAACGATGGCAATTGGTGTTCTGCTGAAAATTGAGAAAATGGGTCTAGAGAAGTATGGTTTGTGAGTAAGTCAAGAGCATAATAATGTAGTATATAGGAATAACATACAACAAGCTCTGTGAAGGTGCTCTATAACCTAAGGAAGACTGAGAGTTGTAGAAGGGACAGGAGGGCAAGATTCAGACTTGTCCACTAAAGACACCTATGTGAAATATGGACATAGTGAGGTAGGAAATCTGCCACTGTGACTATACTTGTGGAATCACTATTGGAGAAAACTCACCAGGAAATTGTGTACAGGGCTGAGTGCTTGGATCCAAGCATGGTATGGTGAGCAGGAAACTGGGAAACCAATTCTGTAGGTCATTCAGGCAAGCCTGGGATGTGACCTCTCCATAACAAACAGGAATGGTAGTATACACATGACAAAGTAACCTGAGGATAGAGAAATAATTGAGAAAGTTAGATGAGGAAGCTGCATGAAAGGTAGGACAGATGCCTCGGTTGTATGGAAGATGTGGACAGGACTTATCCAAGGAAGTTTTTCAGGCATAGTGTTAAGAGACATCAGGATAGGGAGTTAGAAGTTAGAGTGTGGGATTATAAGGCATTCATAATTCTCCGGATAGCAACAGAATAGTGTAGGGTCTGTGTGACCAGAACTATCCTCATAGAGTGAAATTGCCATAGACAGGCATCTTCAGGAGAGATCACCAACAAGTACAATGACCGAATTGAATGTTTACACACATTGGGAACTCACAGTTAGGCTTCATTCTGGAGTAACACAACATAGTAGCAGAGAAGTAGCTTAACTGTCCATCTGTAAGGGAATAAAGGGCAGGAATCTAGTAAGAAATCTAGAGGTAGGAACACAAGTGGATACCATTAAGAAGTACTGCATAATGCTTAGGACTCCCTTGGTATTTTGTCTTGCCTACTTGAACAACCCTGAACCACCTTCAAAAGCGTGGTACCTCCCACAGATGACTGCACACTACCATAAAATTTATAGGGCAAGTGAGCTCTAAACAAGCTTTTATACAGACCATCTCATGAAGCAATGTTCTCAATTGAAGTTCGTTTTTCTCAGAAGTATCAAGGTTGTGTCATATTAATTTAACCCAATCCATCCTGATGAGGATCTAACATTCCAGGCAGAGTAAAATGAGGCATCATGGTCTATATGGTACTGATTCTTGTGAAAAAATTGATGCAAGATTTCAGGGTTAATATAATCCTGAGAAACTGTCTTAGAGCTCAAATCCAGGCAATCAGTATCTAACTGGATATACTGCAAATGATACTAGAGAAGCAAGGTGTGAGAGTTTGTACAGACCAGAATTGAGATTGTCTTTGGGAATACTAAACAGGGAATACCACACCAGGTGTTTTATGACCTGGTAGAGGCCTGGTCATAGGAAAAAAATGGAGGCAGGGTTGAGAATTGCTAACAATGGAAGCTCATGTGCAATCTGAACATACTTAGGAAGGCCTCCTGCCATTAGGACTATGCATGAGGATTCACTACTGGAGGGAGTCTCACAAGGAAGTTGTGTGCTGAGCATTTTGTCTGAAAAGAAACATGGAAGAGTGAGTGAGACACTGGCATGAAAATTTCTGCAGATCTGGTCTGCAAACCAGTATAAGCCCTGTCTACCACAGAGAGTACTGGAAGTGCAGAAATTATAAACAAATCACCTATATGTCAGACAATTGAGGAAGTAAGATACTGAATCCTCACGATAGTACCTAGGCCTGTGGTTTTATTCAAGGAATTGACAGGAGAGATTTTGGGAACTCATTCTTGCAAAGATCATTGTTGGGTGAAATCTCCATCTATTTTTAGGCATAGCATGTGCTATGGAATAGATTTTTCAGTCTCCAGAAATTCAAAGATATAGTGCAGTATGATTGTGAAGAGTAGTATCCAGGTAAACATAAACGGAGCTAATGAGAGCCCAATAACAAGGCAAAATGTCTAAGCTGTGAGTCACCACATATTGGGAAGGTAACACCAACCAGACACCTGAGAGCTCCCTGGGACTAACTACAAACCAAAGATTGCACAAGGCGGGACCCCTGGCTCCAGCTGCATATAGAGCAGAGGAAGGCCTTATCTGACATCAGTGTGAGGAGAGGCATTTGGTCCTGTTAAGGCTTGATCCTCCAGGGTAGGGGAATGACAGGGGGTGAGGTGGAAGTCGGTAGGTTGTTAGGGAAGCACCCTTACAGAAGGATAGGGAGGGGAGATGAGATAGGAGGCTTACAAAGGTTAAACCAAAATGGAAATAAATAAAATATCCAAATAAAGTAACAAAAACAAATATAAAAATATCATCCCTACTCACTGGAGAATTCAACAGATTTCTCTAAGGACCATTTCATGGGCATTGTTCTCAATTAGGATTACTTCTTCTCAGGTGACTCTCAATTGTATAAAGGTAACAGATCACAAGTCATCATGGACAGACTCCCCACATCTGGCAGAAGAATGTGACTTATAGTCCATGTGTGGCTGAAACTGATATATGATTACAGTGTTAATAGTTTCCTGAAAATCAGTCTTAGAGCCTCACAGCCAGGCGATCAATGCCATAGCTGGAAATCCAGAAATTATATGTAGAGAAACATGGTCTAGAAGTATGCCCAGAGCAAAACTTGATTTGGATCTGGGAGTAGCACACACGGAAGCCCAGTACTGGTGCTATGTGACTTCATGGAGGCTTGAGAATAGGATATGGCACTGGAGGGCAAGTTTCAGTCTTGGAAACCCATTTGGAATCTATACAATATTTACCTACACCTCTTCTTAAGAATGCTACAATTGTGGAATCACAACTGCTAGAAAACAGCTTCAAATTGGGTGTAGGACTGGGTGCCTACATTCAAGCAAAGAGTTAGTCTTGGTTGTGCCAGCAAAGGTATGTGTATCTCATCATGCATATCAGGGACATGTCCTGTCAGAAACAGGTTTGGGAGTAAAAGTTGCAACAGAACTTTGGGACCAGAAAACAATGGAATGTTTTACATACAGAAGCTGCATGACAGACCAAGGCATGAGTATTTCTTGCATGTGTGGACAGGAAGATTCAGAAAAATCTATTCAGGGAAATGTGTTGATAAAGTCGGGATCCAGATATAGGACTTAATATGTGAGAGTGGACTGGGTACCTTGCTTGTCAGAACATCAACACATTTAGTATACTATCAGTTTGATCAGAAATATCAAGGCAGAGTGACAATGGCACTGGAAGCAGAGCTTCTGGAGAAGTCACCAACAAGATGCAATGGCTGTGCTGTACACCTCAATTTATTTAGAATACCAGAGTTGGGCTTCATTCTCAGAAAACTTACCAGAGTAAGCAGGGCAGGAGCTTCACTTTCCATCTCTAAGAGAACACAAGTCAGGAAACAAGGAAAATATCTAGAGGCAAGAAATGAAAGAGATACCATGAAGGAATACTACATAGTGCTTTGTATTCCATAGGTAATTCTACTTGCCTTACTGTACAACCCAAAACACCTCCCTAAATTGAGAAACACCCACAGAGGTTGCCACATCCCATACTTATCATTACTCAGTGCAGCTCCCAAAAGGCGGTTATAAAGTCTGCTTTATGGCAGAATGTTCTCAATTGAGGTTCTTTCTTCTCATATGACTCTAGGTTGTTTAAAGATAATACATCACAAGCCATCATGGTGAAGTTCTGCCACACCTGGTGATGAATGTGACAGCATGGTCCACATGGTGCTGAATCTGATAAAAATTGATGTAGGATTACTGTTTTATTAGAATCCAGAAACACTGCATGAGAGCTATAAGGCTAGCTAATGTGTAAGAACTGGAAGTCCTTGAAAAAGACCCGTGCATGAAGCTGGGGAGAAATATTTATACTGAAGCCTGAAAATGAATAAGATTATGTTCATGAAGCCAAAACCTTGAGGGACAGTTTGCAACTCTACATATTTCCCCAGCTCCCTGAAATAAAACTTTAGAATTTGAAACACCTTGGGAAAGTTGAATATTATGGACAATCTTAGGATAAATTGATATTGCATTTTGAAGTTGGCTTCAGCCTATTAGCAGACAAGCTAGAATATTGTACCTTAAACATGAAATGTTAGTTGTAAATAAAATGCTTATTGGGTAAGTGTTAGTGACAGACATAATGATGTGAATTTGAACTCAATGATGGAGATGATGAAGCCTGAAAATTAATCTGACAATCTATCATCTTCTAAACCCATATTGGTGACCAAAGCATATTGGACACCCCTGGACATTTTCAATATTCACAACTAGGGGAATAGCAGAATGCTCCTGCCTTCTGGAAAAGACAGGACACAGATATCAGTAGCATCCTTATTACTTAGAATTGCCTTTAAACTCCAAGAAAAGAGCACCTATCATTGGTAGTGTCAATGAAATACATACAGACCTTCCATCCTGAGATATGAAGACATAGGTATCTTCATATAGAATGTTGGTTACTTTTCACATTTAAAGTGTCAACTTACTGACAATCCTCTCATTTGGTGTTGTCACGTTTCTGCAACTTACAGTTTACCTGTACTGTTGCCGCCTACATATTTTCAGCAGTGTCTGAACACATGACCACAGCCTACAGAGATGATGAGGAGAAAACAAGAAATTAATATATTTGATGTATATTAGTAAATTTCATGTTACTGACACTCCAATGAAACCCATACAGTCATAATCCTCATTTTATAGACAGGGAAACAGCACTAAAGGAATAATTTATATACTCTCTTTCAGAAAGATACTAGGATATAAAACACAGTGCAGTCTTCAGAGCCCTCACATATTGTGTTTCCAGCATTTATTATTTTCAATAAGAATTACCCACATGAAAAGTGCTGGTAATCGGGAAATCTCTACCTCTACCCCTTTCTGCACATGATGGGACCATCAGACAACCCCAAAGTACTAGACATGTCATCATTAGCTGCCCAGAAGCCATACATTTCCATTGTCATCTCTGTTGCTTGTTCCCCTGGGCATATGGCACAGTCCCTACAGAAAGCCACTGTTTCCCTCCCACCCCTACTTCTACTTCCTCCCCCTAAGGCACTCTCTGTGTTCCCTTCAACCCTCCCTTTTATTTAAACTCCTATGTGAAACATGTGCGAACCTGCCACCTAGTTTCATCCGAATATATGTGAAAAAATGTCTAATCATATATCAGTGGCCTTTGTCCTTCCATTTCCTGTGAAATTGAAAGTGATTATTTAATAAAAAACCTCCTAGAAAATATCAAATACTTGCCTCTGTCTTTTCTAAGAAGACCAAATGTTAATGACTGCCAAACTAAGAGAACTGACTCTAAAAATTCTGATGTTTCCATAGATACCAAACTGAATGGGAGATTATGAGTGAAGAACCAATGTCAAGTAATACTGGACCAGTGTATTTAATATCCCATGATTTTGTGGAAATTCCCTAAAAACCAAGTTAACTTTAAAAGCATGCATCAAGCAATCATGGTAAGTTTTTAGGGTTATAAGAAGCAAAATTGTAAAAATAAAATAAATTAAGTAATCCAACATAATAAAAGTATATGTTTCACTCTAAAAGAAAGTGTGTTTACTGGAGATTTTGTTGTCACCTGGCTCTTAAACATGGATGTCCAATAAATATAGATTTAAATTAGATAGCAAATGTCAACTGCAATCGCCAAGACACTGGAGGATTTTGGTTTTTTTGTTTTTTTATTTTTTTTTTTTTTTTACTGTGATGGATATTCCTAATTGTCAATACATAAGGAATAAAATACATAAGGAATAAAATACAATCATGAATTGGCAGGTACTTTAGTTGTCCATATCATGAAGATGGATGATGAAGGCTTCTGACCAAAATCTTGACCTAGAATTACACATGCTCAAATGAGGTTATATCTTCTCAGGTGACTAGAGAAAGTGTCAAGATAAGACAGCACAAACTATCATGATGAGGTTCTATCACAACTGGCAGAAATATGTGCAGCCTCATGCACTGAGCATGGAATCTGCTGAAAAATCTTGCAAGATTACATGGTTAATAGAATCTTGAGGAAAACTTTTGAAGGATCAAGGCCTGGCTAACTTTGTCATTGCTGGAAAAACAGTAACAGGTTCCTAGAAATTTATGATCTGGGAGTAAGCACAGAGTTTGATGGGTTAGTATTTGGGAATACTAAACAAGCAGCCCAGTGTGGGTCTTTGGAACAAAAGATAGGCCTGAAAATAGGAAGAGATTGGAAGACAAGTTTCAGTCTTAGACACCAAGGACACCCATGTAAAATCTGTACTACTTAGATAGAACTCCTAGCATTGGGATAGTACTTGTGAACTCACTATTGGTGAAAACTCATTAAGAAATAGGTTGCAGAGCTGAGTGCTTGGATCCAAGCATGGTATGTTGAGAAGGAAACTGGGAAACCATTTCTGTAGATCTCTTCCTCCCAGCCTGCTATGTGACCTTTCCATAAAAAAACAGTAATGGCAGTGCACACATGACAAAGTAAGTTGCAGGCTAGAGAAATAATTGAGAAATTTAGATGAGGAAACTGCATGATAGGTAGGACCGATGCCTCGGGTTGTGTGGAAGGTGTGGACAGGAATGGTCCAGGGAAGCTGTTCAGACAAAGGTGTTAAGAGACATCTGCATTGGGAGTTAATGCTTAGAGTGTGGGAGTATAATGGCTATCTTAGTTCTCTAGGAGAACAACAGAAATAGTGCAGGATCAATTGGACCAGAACTATCCTAAAACAGTGAAGATGCCATGGACCTATTGCTTCTAAAGAGCTCACCAACAAGGGTCAATGACTGAATTTTATGCCTACACACACTGAGAGTATCACAGTTAGGCTTAGTTCTGTAATAGCATATCATAGCAGCAGGAGAGTGGCTTGACTGTCGAATATGGAAGCTTTTAAGTAGCTTGACTCTGAGAGAATAGAGCCCAGGGATCAAGTAAGAAATTCTAAGGGGCAGGAACAGAATTGGAAAACATTAGGGAATACTGCATGTTGTTTGGCAATCCATTAGTATTTCAGTTAGACTTCTACAACAAGCCCAAATGACCTCTGATTTAAGGCAACACTCACAAATGACTACACACTACCATAGGAGTCATAGCTCAAGAGAGATCTGAACAGACTTTTCTACACACCATTTCAAGGAGGTATGTTCTTAATTGAAGTTTCTTCTTCTTAGATTAATCTACATTATGTTGCATTAGCTTAACATAAAGCATCATGAGGAGGCTCTAACATTCCAGCAGAAGAATGTGGCAGCCTGTTTCATAAGATATTGAATCTGACGGAAAAATGATGCAAGATTTCAGGGTTAATAGAATGCTGAGAAATAGTCTGAGGGGCTCAAACCCAGGCAATCTAGATCAGAAATCCAGCAAATGCATCTAGAGAAGCAAGGTCTAGGAGATTGTATAGAGTTAAATTGGAGTTGTATTTGAGAAAAATAAACAGGGAAGCCCAGTTCAGGTGCTCTGTCACCTGGGGTAGGTATGGAAATAATAAAAGGGACTGGACAGCAGGGTTCAGACTTGCTAAGAATGGAAGCCAATGAGAATCCTGGGCATACTTAGGTAGGGCCTCTGTCATTGAGACTCTACTTGAGAATGTACAACTGGAAAACCTTACCAGGGAGTTGTGTGCAGAGCATTTTGACTAAAGACAAGCATGGAAAAATGAGCAAAAACCTGGAAATAAGAGTATGTAATTATGGTCTGTAATCAAGGTAAGTGACCTGTCAGTCTTGAAAAGGACTGGAAGCACAGTAATCACAAACACTGCTGGGGTATAGCACAGCAATTGAGGGAAATTAGATCCAAAATTTACAGGATAGGACCTAAGATTGTGGTTATATGAATGGTAAGGACAGGAGACGTTTGAGGAAGCTATTCAGTCAAGAAATTGTTTTGGAAGAAATGTGCATGCATATTTCAAGCCTTATCATGGGTAGTGGAAAATGTAACTTCAATCTCCAGAAATTCAAGAGAAATACTGCTACATCAGTGTGACAAGAACTATCCAGGGACATGGACGGAGAGCTTCTGGAAAGCTCACTATCAAGATAAATTGGCTAAGCTGTGAGTCAACACATTTTAAGAACATCACTGTTGGTCTTAATACTGGGAAAACTTACCATAGAAGGCAGAATAGGAGATGCATTTCCATCAGTTAGAGAACATAGGTTAGTAATCAAGGAAGAATCCTAGAGGCAAGAACTGAAATAGATATCACTAAGAAATTCAACATAATCCTATATTCTCCATAGATACTATGGGATGCCTTCTTGTAAAATCCAAAACCACTTCCCAAAGTTTAACAACAACCACAGAGGGATCCACACTTCTTTAAGAATCACTACAAATGGGTGCCATATACAAGCTTTTCTACAGACAATTTTAGGGAGGAATGTTCACAATTAGGGTATCTTCTTCACAGATGACTCTAGATTTTATAAAGGTAACACAACACAACCATCATGGTGAGGCTCTACAACACCTAGAAATCGAATATGGCAGCATAGTCTACATGGTAGTGAATCTGATGAAACAATGATATGAGATTACATTGTTAATAGTATCCT